>JAWNLL010000090.1:12960000-13141252 GCA_035042425.1 Drosophila flavopinicola
GCTTTCTGCTCTGCTCTGCTGCTGCTGCTGCTGCTGCTGCTGCTGCTGCTGTCACACACGATTCTCTGTTTACAACATAAGATCGTTGACCTACTATTCGAATTACACTGTTTTGATCAGCACTTTTCCAACTTCTCTAAAATTGCACCTCTTTCTCTTTCCCTCTTATTTTGTTGTTGTTGTGATTGTTGACTCTGAAATGAAATATAAATATGTACATACATATTTAAAATATTTTGCGTCGCAGTAATTTGTTGTTGCTATTACCATGGACCTAAAATATTCACAAACAAATGTAAATGCAAAAATATGTACAAGGTCTACTACTTTGAAAACTGCATCCAGGCATACAGTGTAAACATTCATTCCCATATTTACATACGATGTAATTATGCATTTACATAAATTACAAAGAAAACTCATTACAGCTGAACCAAAGCTAAAACCGCGATCATTGTCTGATATACAGTTGTGTGTGTATGTACATATCACTATAAATGAATATACAGTATGTTACGAAAGTATTTGAACAGCTGAACTAAATAACGTATGTGTTTGTACTAACACAATCAATTCATCCAATGATGGTTTTAAGAATGAAGATTATGCTAAGTAAAAGTTTATTAATCTACGAATTATTGAGTCAGCCTATAATGTAATATTTTTTAAAAATATTAAATTTGCCTTTTATCGATAAAAATTTCTTAGAAAACACTTTCAAAAATGAATATTTTATAAAATTACTGTACATTTTTCAATGTGTTTTCCTAATTACTATAATTTATAGCATTTTTCTTTCATCTTTTGAACTCAAGAAGTATCACGTGTGGAAGCAAATAAAAACTATTTTTACAATTATAAAATCAAACTAATATCGTAAATTTCAGCTGCAGTGAAAATACTTTCCTGATGCACTGTACATATTTAGTCATACAGAATTTAGAGCGTTATTTTCGTTTATCGTCTCTCCCTAGCACTGACAATGTGGATATTTATTTAGAGAGTGCATAATTATACGTATTTAGAAATTTACATTTGTAGTTGTATGTAAAATGTAAAATGTGAATGAGCGCACAGCGCATTGTGCACATTAATTATCAGTTATGGTTCGGCCTTTCTTATCATTCGTCCCCATTTTTTTTGTTGTGCACAACTAATTCAATTCAATAACGTTCCAGTTAAAGTTCGGTTTGCTAAAAATATCAAACTGATAGCGAGAGCATCGCCAAAAATAAATCATTGGGTTCGCCAATTCTATCAACTCTATGAAGGGTCACTTAATTAGAGGCAATAAATCTGAATAAACGGAAATAAATCAGAGTCTGCGATAATAAGCGGCAAAAAAGAAGAACAAGCGAATGACGCAAAACATAATTCTTTATAATTTCTATTACAATCGCTCTACTTTCCATTTCTATGACAACTAAGCTTTTTGTAATATGTATGTCTTTAATAACCCTAACGATCTTATCAAACCTTGTAGAAGCCGCCATGGAGCAAACTGCTGATGCTGGTCGCCTTTGCGACAACCATCGGAGCTGCAGTTCCTACAGGATATTGCATAGGCGTTATCAATGCGCCTGCAGCGGTAAGTTCAAAGTGGACCAAAACATGTTACTTACAGTAATTAACGCTTATCCTTCACAGCTCATGAAGGTTTGGTGTAATCAAACGGTGCATGAGAAATATGGCAGCACAATGGGCGAGACCGGCTTGGATATACTCTGGTCGTCGGTCGTTTCGATCTTCCTCATTGGCGGCGCCATCGGATCGCTGGGTGGCGCTGGATTGGCAAACAAATTTGGCAGGTTGGTTCTGCAGATAATCATTTGAGTGCAAATTCATTAATATATATGGTTTTTGCCTCTGAGTATTAATCGCAGCTTATCTGCTCCCTTGAGATTAACTGAATTGTTGGACATTTGCTGATAGCCGCATTTTGATAGGGTTCACAGGTTATTTTGTCATTCTATTGATATTCAAATGACGCATATTTCATGTGATAACACATTTTTTAGAACTGTTAAAATGTTGATATTGTTTATAAAATACCATAAAGTTTATGGCATAAACTGATAGAGCATGAATGCTTGACATTCAGTATTAGTTTGCATTAAATAACTGTTTGGCATTCAGAATATCTTAGGTATTACGACATTGGGCGTTAGCAAATTAGAACGTGAAGGTTCCAGAGCAAATTATAATTGGCTAATAATACTAATTGTAGGGTCTGATACAACTAATGATTATAATACACCATTTATTTGAATTCATATTTGTTTGTGTCTTTTTTAGTGTCTCATGATTGTTTCTAAATATTTGCCTTAGATTAAATATTGTAAAAATACAATATTTTTTTTTTTATTATTTCTTAATACCAAATTGAAAGGTCTTAAAAAACTGTAAAAAACACTAAATAAATAGGACATTAAAGATATGTATTTTAACACAAATTTTGAATAGAAAAAAGTTTCGATTTTTAAAATCGGTCGACTAAAGTACACAATACCATTCGTAATTCGTATCTGAAAAATAAATACCAAAAGTTTTTTTTTGATTAGTACTAAATCCTCCAAGAATTAACCTCTAAAACTCAATAAAATTCAAAAATTGTAAAAATTTTCAATCTACAGAAAATAAATTAGGTTTTTTATGGTAATTTTACTGTTGTTTATGTTCTCAAAGTGAAGAAAAATATTTCATTCAATGAAATAATCAATTCGTCAAAAAATTAATTTCGATTTGGGTTGATATCTATATTTATTTTTTCGGATAGGCTTACTTGTTTTTCTGCCGATCTCAAGAACAGTTTCGAGAAGCTTGGAGCTTTCAAGTTTTAACAATCAAAACGATCGCCAGTTATCGGGCTCCCATATCGTAAAATGCTTCGAATGGCTTCTCAAACTTTATAGCCATAATCTACTAGCTATAACTAGTCGAATTAAGTGAAACAAATTAGAATTTTGCATTGCAAATTGTAATTCTACATTAGAATTTTCAACACTATTATATCTGGCAGCTCTAATTGATTTATAATAACTGCTTCTTTCTGTCCACCCATAGGAAGGCCTGTTTGTTTATCTGCGCCGGCTTGTTCACGATTGGCGCCGTGCTCTTCTTCTTCTGCCGGGCGGCCAAGTCAGTGGAGATGCTGCTGCTGGGTCGCCTGATAGTGGGCCTGGCATCGGGTCTGGTCACTGCCACACTGCCCATGTACCTGGCGGAAGTGGCGCCGCCTGCCCAGCGCGGCACCTTGGGCGTCTTCTGCGGCGTGGGCGTCACCGGAGGCGTTGTTGTTGGCCAGGTGTTCAGCTTAGCGGACATCTTTGGCACCGCGGAGCTGTGGCACTATGCGCTGACCGCCTACATACTGCTCATCATTGTGTGCTACCTGCCCTCGTACCTGTTCCCGGAGAGTCCCAAGTTCCTGTACGTGATGAAGAACAATCCGGAGGCGGCAAGAGCAGAGCTGTTGCGACTGCGTGGCCCGAATGCCGGCAAGCTGATTGAGCACGAAATTGCCGAAATGGAAGCGGAGGCCAAAGATGACATGCAGAGCAGCAGTTTCGGGATGTGCTGCGAGATCCTCGCTTCCTGATGCCGCTCTTCATTGTCTGCTGCTTCCAGGGCGGTCAGCAACTGTCGGGCATCAATGCGGTAAGATCTCAGCTTTCAAATCGAATCTTGTTATCTTGTGCTAAGCAAACTTTACTCACTTGCAGATATTCTACTACTCCGTCTCCATATTCACAAAGGCCGGCTTCTCCGAGCAGAATGCACAGTGGGCCAATTTGGGTGCTGGCTGCCTAAACTTGAGCATCTCGCTACTGGGCCCACTGCTCATGGCCACCTGCAAACGGCGCAACCTGATGATGCTATCCAGTGCCCTCTGTTCCGTCTTTCTGTTCAGCATTGCGTTTGTTTTGAACTATATTGTAAGAGCTTGTCAACATCTTGTCAATTCGTATGCTCTGTTTTCAGAGGTGAAGAGAGTATTTTGGTTTTGCCCAATGTCCGTCTGGCTGTCTTTTCGTATATCCCAGATATCTGAAACTTGGTCAGATAAAGTTATTTTCTTATGTGGATAAAGCCTTTGTATGTTCTTCCAATATTTTCCGAATATGGATAGGACATATCTGATATTTTCCACTTTTTTTTTAGTTTAATGTTATAATGTCATAATTATCTTGTCTTCCTTTTTGGATAGTCTTATAATGAACATGAATTTTCAGTGTTCCGAAATTGAAATGCTCTTTTCCACCTCTTTCTTTTACACTGGGCATAGAGTATTACGCAATCTTCTATGCGTGACTAACCCAATCTTGTTTCTAACTGCTTTTGTTTCTTCCAGGAGTCTGTTAGCTGGTTTGCTTGGGCCTGCATTGTCTGCATCATGGGATACATATTCTTCTATCAGTTTGGCCTCGGTCCCATTCCCTACTTTATTGGCTCAGGTAAATTTCCAGCTGCAACACCTTATGGGATGTTGTTGCACCTTTGTATGTATTAAAACTAATCCGCTGGCGCTTCTTGATTTCCAGAACTGTTTGAGGTCGCGCCACGCCCAGTGGCCATGTCGATGGGCAGTCTGTCTTCCTGGGCATGCAATTTCATAATTGGCATGGCCTTCCCCAGCCTGCAGAGTGCTTGGGGCGCCTTCGTCTTCCTGCCCTTCTCGATTACCTGTGTGCTGCTCTTCCTGCTGACGAAATTCTATCTGCCGGAAACGCTTGGACGCGATCCTTCCGAAGTGGCGCCGCTGGTCGCGAAAGGTTTTCGCTCCAAGGTCAAATGACAAACTGGAACCTAGTTGTAATTAGATCATTGTATACTCAGCGCGTAATATTTAGTTAGCATTAAGTTCATTGTTGTAATATTTGTATAGATATATATATATATGGTATATGTGTGTAAGTGAGTCCATGATGATAATAGGCGTATGTGTTCAATGCTCAATCAATCAATTGAATTGTTATCATAAATGTACAACAAATTGTAGTTAAGCTAACATAGCTCTCAAGTGCATAAGGCACCCTGTATGAGAAGTGGTGCCCCTTTGCCAACATATGTACATATAAGGTTGTTGGCGCTCTTATCGCTGCACAAGTTCAAGTTAATTGCCTTGAGAAACTAGACTGTAGTCACTTAGCTAATTACATTTATGGTGTGCAGCATTCGCAAGAGAAGTGCCAGCCAGATAGAAAGCCTTCAAACATAGATGCTTACCCAATGGGCCAACTATTCGCGTCTCTGATTCATAGTCTAGCAATAAGACTCTTAAAATGCAATCTGTTATCGTAAGTGAATGTACTTATAATTGTGAATAAAGAACAAAAACAAATCAAAACACGTTTCCCACGCTGGCGTGCCACAATCTCCACAGAGATGATAAGACAACGCCATAAAACACTGACACAAGCCAATGATAACTAGAACGAACTCTTCCTGTAATTTCCCCAGATAATTTTGTAACAAAACAGAGCAGAAGATACCCTCTATACAGGTTCAATATTGAGCTACAAAATACAATCTTAGACTTAGTACTTAATTAGATGAGAATCTGACTAAGAAAGAGAGAGAGAGAGAGAGCTTTTTAAACATCACTAATTTGTGTATACATTTACATAGTCACATATTTGCAAAATTACTGCTGTTTTACTAACTATCATATGGAACAGTTTTGCGTGACAAAGTCAAGTTTACTATTATTGTATATATACATTTCATGTTTTCATGCGAATATTGCATATCCAAGGGTTATATCAAGACCTTAATATTAATTTAGATTATAAGTCATACATATATTTATAAATTGTATAAATATATACCTAAACAATAATCGAAAACCATGCAAACTTGAAAATCGCATTGAAAGGCGACGTTTAAGAGCGAGAAAGAGAGCGAATACGTTTGAAAGAGAGAGTTTTAGGGTAAGAGAGAGCTTTTAAATTGGCATATCGTATTTTTATTATTTACAAAAATGTTGGCAAGCCAAATTAATAATTTTGGTAATAAACTCATCCATTGAAAAATAATAATCAGCACACAATTGTTATTTTTATCATGTAAGAAGCTTGACTGTAAAATAACCAACGCACAAAGATTTCTGTGTTTATGTTTTGTTCTGCTATTTCTTTAAAGAGCTTAAATCAAACTCTCAGAGCTTTAGTCTCACTCTCTCTCTGATCAAGCGTTTTATACTATATTGCTACTAAGGAAGTTTTGCAACTTTAAAATAATTATAAGACAATAAATCATTCAAAGCGTAAGCATAAACTTAGTATTTGTTTTATTGAGGGCTTTAGAGAGTGTTAAACAAGTAAATTAAAGTGCTTTTGATAAGAGAAACCCCTAATTTATAAACAGACAAGAAAATTGTAAGTTATTGGTTTCTCCAACACACTTTCCCAACTTCAATATGCCCTCTTTTCACCCACTTACAAATCGATACAGGGTATAGAAAGCATTGTCGAGACTTCGACGCGTTGTCGCTTCTAAGACAACTCTTCAATTTGATATTGAAAGTAAAGGTGTGTAGACTGAAAAAACCCGTTTGATTCCGCTGTACAGTTTGTGCACAGCATCAGCAGACAAAGCAAAAAAGCTGAGAGGAAAACTTACGGAATATGGTTGTCACTATGGTATATACATACGTATTTCGGCAAGGATCTGCCTGCTTTCAGTTTGTGTTCTAAATCTTTTGTTTTGCATATGTAAATCGTTTGCACTACTCTCAATGCACTTGCAGCACGTGAATGATGCAGGCGGAGGCTGGACCTGGCTGCTGCTCCTGATATGTGTGACAACCACGGTGGGCACCACAATGCCGGTGGGTTACTTCATCGGAGTGCTCAATGCGCCCGCGGAGATCATCCGGAGCTGGTGTGACGATGTGCTGGCGGGTGAATATGATACGGACAGCAATGAGGACCAGCTGAATCTGCTGTGGACATGCATTGTGTCCATCTTTCTAATTGGAGGCATTTGCGGCTCCTGCTTTAGCGCCTACTGCTGCAACAAATATGGCCGGTGAGCACACATTTTCAAAAGAAAGATCCATCATTGTTTCGGGGGTTTTGTTTTGTGAAAAGCAAAGGTAAAAAAACAATACAGAAATCAATGCTGTTGCTTGCAAAAACAAAACAAAACCGGTATTAATAATCTCAACATAGGCGAACTTAAACTTTAATTAACTGATTGGTCTGCTTAACTTTCGCATTCAAAATATAACAATATCTATTTTGGGGGAAATATCAATTGGTTAAAACATAAATAAAGACATGTGAACCATCACAAGGAAGGCATTTTTGTTAATTTAAAGGCGATTGCAACAAAACTTAAAAAAAGAGTAATATTTTACGACTTTATCTACAATTAATAAATAGATATTAAATTTTTATGTAGTACCACGCACACTTTTTGTCCAACTAAAACAATACTTATTCATAAATCATCTTCTATGGCATATTAAATAAAATATCAACGTTTTTATGTACAATGTACAATTAGAACGTCTATATCTATTGGATTTAAAAACCAACCATTCAAATTTAAAAATATTTTTTATTGGTTTTGTTTTAACACTTTTTAGAAACGGAAAAAAATAGAATGTTCAATAAGTAAAATATAAGAATATAAATCTTCTAACCAAAAGACATTGAACAATTATGAAAACGTTCACAAGTTTACTACTGAAAGCAAAAAGTTATAATTCCCCTTTATAAAAGATAACATTTCTCAGTTTAAGATAAATAGTGGACAGTTTTTGTAAGTTTCGTTTTAGCAGGAATTCTGTAAGATATACGGAATATGTTTTGTTTCTTATTACAAGCATAATATCAGCTAATTTCCACTTTTTAAACTTACCTTGCAGGAAAGGTTCGCTGATCATTAGCAGTGTGATTCTCATGATCTGTGGACTGCTGTTCACCTGGTGCCGAGCAGCCAGATCGCTGGAGATGCTGATGTGCGCCCGCTTCTTTGGCGGCATTGCCTCGGCGCTGATCTTCACTGCGCAGCCGATGTATCTGCTGGAGCTGGCGCCAGCTCGACTCAGCGGCGTCGTTGGCGTCTTCACCTGCATCGGCGTCACGGCGGGCATACTGCTCGCCCAGGTGGTCAGCATGCCCCAGCTGCTGGGCAACGACGAGAGCTGGCCCTACGCCCTCAGCTTCTATGCGCTGCTCGTGCTGCTCTGCTTCTTTCCGCTCATGTGCTATCCGGAGAGTCCGCGCTGGCTGTACCTGGTCAAAGCTGATGCCGCAGGCAGCAAACAGGCGCTGCGCCAGCTGCGTGGCAAGCAGGCGAACGTGCAGCAGGAGCTCAACGAGCTGGAGCAGACGCTGCAGGTGAAGGGCAAGGCCAGCAGCATTTGCCAAGTGCTGCGCGACAAGGAGCTCTTCCTGCCCCTGCTGCTCGTCTGTGCTTTTCAGGCCAGCCAACAGCTGAGTGGAGTCAATGCGGTGGGTATTAAGCCAGGATTGTTGCCAACCTGCAAACTCAATTCAATTTGTAGCCTGTTGGCTTTTCCAATTAGTCTGACTGAGAGTGCTGATATTTTCGATTAATAATTCGATTATTTTGATGAGCTTCTAATCCCTCCAGCTCCATCCTTTCTTACCAAATACAAAACTTACCTCTCTCTCTCTCTCTTATCTGTTGTCTCTTTTCAGATCTTCTTTTACTCGCTGTCCATCCTCACGAATGCTGGCTTCTCGGCCAGCTCAGCAACATGGCTCAATCTGGGCATTGGTGGCTTCAATCTGCTGGCCTCTCTCCTTGGACCACTTCTTCTTCGCAACTTTGCCCGTCGACCACTTATGCTGGTCTCCTGCGCCCTGTGCAGCTTCTCACTGGCCGGCATGTCCTTTTCGCTATACTATCTGCTCAGCTCGGAGAGCACAGCTCTAAGCATTGTGAGCATTGGATTCATCTTGAGCTTCATACTGGGCTTTCAGCTGGGACTTGGACCAATTGCCTATTTTATTGGCTCAGGTATGAATTGTTCTTTCTTTTTATTAAAGTATTTCAATTGTATGCATATTTCCTATCTTAAATCGGTCGCTGAATACAACAAAAATAAAAATAGTTAGCAATTTTTTCTGCGGCCATTTGATAAACAAGAAAAGCTAGACTTTCAGTTTTTTAAGAAATGTTCTCTTAGAAAATCTTGGGAAAATGTAAATATTCTGTTTGTGTTCTTTGCTTATATGAAAACTTATAAATAATGCAATTAATCACCCACACATCAATTAATACTATTCGATTGAGAACTATTTGCTGTCAGATTAACATGTTTGTTCAAAATATAAATGTCGTTAATATCAACTTTTTCAATTCGGAGATATAGATTATTTTCCAATGGTTCCTATTTGAAACATCGAAAACTAAGCATTTTTCGTTTATTTCGAAAAAGGCCTATTTAACATCAAAAAATATGAAATTAAAACAAAGTTGATTCTTTTTTTTTTAAATGGCTGCAGTTTTGTTTTGCATATTTATTGTGATATGATGTATTCGCTTGCAGAACTTCTGGAGGATGCACCGCGTCCTGTGGCTATGTCCATGGGCAGCCTATTCTCCTGGCTTGGCAACTTTCTCATTGGCATGTGCTTTCCGCTGCTGCAGATCGCTTGGAGCTCATTTGCCTTCATGCCCTGCATGGGCGTCTGCATCTTTTGCTTGCTACTAACCTGGCGATACCTTCCAGAGACGCGAGGACGCGAGCCCAAGGATGTTAAGCCGCTGATGAGCCAAGGACTACGCTCCAAGAACAATTAGATCAATTTATATATATGTTTATTATTTTATATATTCTGTGTCTATTTCATACATGCATTTATTATCATAACCTTGTGTATAATAATATATACTATAATATATCGATACAAGCAAATGAAAACATATGGCATTTTAAATTTGTATGGTTTACTGGAAGACAATCTGCACTAACTATTGTCTGCAACATTTTATTTGTTTCATACAGAATTGTATTCCCTTTTTTGTTGATTTTATTTTTTGCAACTTAAAAGATATTCTTTTCTTTTTAACAATATTCAATATAATTCCCTTTTTTGTTGAAATTGTTATCTATGTTTCAATTTTTATTTTGTTTTTGATTTTGTTGCTGCTTGTTGATGTTGAAAGCATTTCAAATTGACCGGCAAGTATTTTTATTTCAAACAGAATCGATTTGGCAGACGTGTAAAAAGCATCGAGTACCATCGCTAATTTAACGGTAAAGATGCTCTCGCTCTCGCGCTCTATCGCTCTCTCCGCCTTTCAATGCCGCTCTCTGAGGAAATGAGATGATCGGTGAGCCAATTTCGACGTCACAGGTAAAGCGTCAAGATTAGCATTTGTGTTCGCTGTCTATAAATATATGGCCCCCAGTGGGCAGCAGAACGTTGTGGCGAACGTTTCACTTGGAGCAGCGCGCTCGCGAGAATTGAAAATCCGCCAAATGCGGCAGAGTCGGAATTAAAAATCGGCATCGCCCAGTGAAGTGGAATTAAGTAATGTACGTTTAAAAATAAAAATTCGGTGTGGCACAGTGCTGCAGGTGCCAATAAATAAATAGAGCAGCATGAATATTTTTACATTGAGTGAATGATAAAATAACATGCAGAGTAAATATGTACATATATACATATATATGCATGTATGTAGTCTAAAATAGATGTGCATGCAAATCAGCTGCTGTGAAATAAAATCGAAACCCAACGAAACGAACTGAACCGAATCGAATCGAATCGAAACACATCAATGACGACGACGACAAAGCGTTAGTGACGTCACAACCGGCGTGTCGTGAATGGCATCTGGCAAAAGAAATAACAGAGCACGGCACAGCACAGCACAGCAATAACAACATACAACTGTACATACATATGTACAGATAAACATTGCCGACATCAACAACAAATAGCATCAATAAACATATTCCTCTGCCAGCGACCGTTGATAGTTATCGATTGTCCATGATAAATGAGTCTGCAATTTGTGTAAATAGCAATAAGAACCATAATATATACAAGCAGTAAAAATCGGATTGTTTTAGCTTAATACATGGCAATGGTATACAGCTTTTATGGCTTAAATGGCAAATTTCTTTTAGGATAGTTAAATTCTTATTTCTTTCCGTTCAATTTTGAAAATAGTTTGTATGTAAAAAGGGTTATATTTTATATTTGTATTTCTTTCTGCAGAACCAGTTCGTTAGATTCGGGCATATTTTTGGCAACTCGATACGCCGGTCAATGCACGAAAATTAGTTTTTTTCTTGTCGGCCTCACATCAATGTCGGTTTGTCAGTCTGTCAAACGGAATGAACAGCATTTGGTAGCCAAGTACATATTCCACTGTTAATTATTATTATCCATGTCATTTGCTTTGGCTTTGCACACACAAACAAATTTTACCGCAGACTTTCGTTTAAGCATTACGATTTTCGTGTGTTTTCATTTGCATTCAAACATTTTAATTTTTTTCTTTTTTTCTTTTTGCGGTATGAAATTTTATAATATTTTCTCGTGTAGCTGTTGGCACTTAACATTCTATGCCCGTCTACAATATTTGTGTGTTGTATATTTTTGACGTGGGCAATTATGTATATTATAAAAAAATTAATTTTGCAAGTGCGTTTGTTTTAAGCGATTCAAGAGTTCATTTTGTTTGTATTAATAGGCAAGTTCTCTTTGTGGCAACATGCATAAACATAAATTGCCGCCGATAGTATTTCGTTTTTGGGGGCGTTACTCAGCCATAAACAATCTCAGCATTTATGAGGTAATTGAATTTATAAGTAAACGGCATCCCGTTTGCCCGTGCAAAAGTTAAAAGAGCAGCCACTTCTCAGAAAGAAACTACATACATAATATTATATACATACATACATATTTGCACAAATCATCGAGCAAATTCCTTTTATTTTCCCTTTTTATTTGCTATCTTTTGATCTTTTTCCCTAATGTTAGACGTAATCAAAAGAATTAGGCAGACGGCCCCCATATATTCGGTTCTTATTTTCAATTTTTTGCTTCAATTAGTATTATGTTTGTTTTTGAATGCTATTAGTTTTTACACTGGAAACATTGGCCAAACAATTCCAGAAACAGGTCCATAAAAATCGTAATGAAAGTAGCATATAAAATGTGATGTTTTTTAATACCCATAAATTTTTGATTGAATTTCTTATAAATTCCTCCTTTTAATAATCCAGTCTCTAATTTTATGTGCAAAACGCACTCAACAGAATAAAAAGCCGTGCCTCTTTTTAATTATTTTCTCAACTTTTACGATCGCCTAATTGCATCCAAATTATAAACATAAAGTTGACATAGACATTTTCATTATTTTGTTGTCTTCTGATTTTCCTTCCCGCCCACATTTCAATTATTTCATTAATGTGCTTGCGTTGTTGTGTTTTTGTCTTATTGCTCGTAATTTTCGTTCTTTCTCTCATTTTTTTTTCGAAACATGTTTTTTTTTTTTGTTTACGTTGGTTTGTTTTGTTTTTGGCGCGAATTTGTTTGGTTTTTAATTATCTTTGTATGTATGTTTAGACTGTTCGCGCCTGTAAATAATGTAGACATCAATTGCAAATTGATTTTAATTTATGTTCCAGCCAAAAGTAAATACAAAAGTCTCTACCTATGCTCTGTGTTAGCATGCTGCCCGTGGGCTTATCCAAATCTATAAATTAAATGTTCTTACTGTGGCGGCGCTTTGTGGCTTATGAATTAAGAATACTCAGATCTCTTTCAACCACAATTTTCTTTTAATTTTGCCATGGCAAAAAAGAACAAACACATATAAATACCCACAAATTAGACAAATGACTGTTGCGTGTTGTAGAAGTTTATAAAAATAAGCTTAAGCATATTTCACACCCACTAAATGAAGCAAGTAAGTGTGTTATGGACAAGTGCGCTTGACTAAGAGATACCCTGTCTAGATTACCTATTGTTTGCAGAGAGGAAGAGCAAGATTGAATGTAATAGAGAGATCATGACAGAACAGAGATACAACTTTTGAGACTTAGAAGATTTCTTTTTTAAACGATGAAACTATAAAAAGAAAACTAAGCATGATGTGCATATTGTGTTATAAGAATGCTGTTTAATTTTTCTAAGAATCAATAAGTTTAACACAAAGTTTATATTTTATCTTCAAGCACTAACAACATTTTAGAACTTAGCCAATGAGTAAAATGTTGCAAAATAGTTTTATAAATATATATATATATATTACTAAAAACTAAAGTTTTCTTTTGATCACAAATATTTGTGTTTATTTCGATTCCTTGTATGATGCGAATATAATTTTACTCAGTTTAAAGCATTGAATTTATTTTGTTAAGTGTGTATTCTACTATAGTCAAAAATGCATCTTTTTTGCAACCTTAACACTTGTCTTTTTATTTATTTAATTTATATTAGTTTCCTAACGCTACAAGGATACATACGTTTTAAATAATATTCAACATAAAATGATCGAGTATCTTTACATGTATCTTCTTTAAATTTAAAGTTTTAATCAAAAAATTAGCAAAATTCAATAAAATATTACTATCCAAATATGCTTTTATACCATGCTGTCAATATCTGTGATTGAAAGGTAAACAATGACAAACTTGGCTCTTGGCTATTAGCTAGAATATTCAAGTTTTAGTAAATCTTGTATAAATGTTGTACAACTATATCATACCCTTTTTATACACATGTTTAAATAGACAACATTTGGCAACAGTGCCGCAGCGCCACAGACAATATCGCATCGTTATGGCTAGAAAGTCTTCAATTTGACGCCGTGGCTACGACATTAGTTTGGGAAAGTAGGCGACAAGTGTCATCATCATCCGCATCCACGTCCACATCATCATCATGATCATCATCAGAGACAGAGCAATCCCAAATGCCACCCACAGACGCAACAGCCACGTCTCAGGGCCATTCCACGAGACGCTCCTCAGACCAGTTGCCAAAAGTGTAGGCCCAAAATGAAATGGAATAATTCATATTCATGTAGTTCGTTTATAAAACAGCTGAAATCCATCGATGCTGCTTGTGCTAGATGAATTTTTTAAATTAATTTGTTCGAAAATATCGTAAAAATGTCATAGCGAATGAACCACTCGCAGAACTATTACTATTAAAATTGAGTTATGTTCTGAGTGACACATTTTGCAGCTATAAATTAAATATATAAATACAAAACTGAACAATAAAAGCAATAGACAACTTATAATATAATATGAATTTGAGTACAATATAGTATGATAAAATAAAATATATAATAATAAAGCCAAAAAAGTATGAAATTTGTAAATTTGATATAACAAATATTTACTCATTACAAATTCCAACTTTATAAAAGTTCTAAAAATATTTTAAACATATTCAAATATAGAGTATACGCAAAGTTAACCCTATGCACATGTGTTCGTTTGAAAAGTTTTGTTCTTGTTGAGCCACTATTGCCATAAACATGTCCAGCACTCAGTGATGGACAATCGCAGCTAAACAACAAAATCTATATCTAAAAAATAATACTTACGCGTAAAAAGCTTATCCGGCTCCAAGATTTACTGCAAATTGGTCGCTAGCGAGACTTTTGTTTACGTGCCACTTAAGTTTTATCGCTGATTTATAAATATAAAATAGATATATTTATTTCGTAGGCAGGAACTCCTTACACATGGCTCTAACTCGCGCAAATGTTTATTTTCTCGTCAGCTTGAGCAAACGACGCCAATCCAAGTCAATGGGCAGGCCAATCAAATCGAAGCATGTCCAGACCAAGACTGAAGTCCTTCTCAGTACGCCAACTAGAGAGCCCGCAACTAGCTGCTAATTGGGCCAAGTTGCATGTGAATGTGAATGTGAATGCGGATGCGATCGAGCCATGTCTTCCCGGCGCAGCTCCTTTCGACGCAGAGAGAAGCCGGCATTCGAGCGCTTCAAGGATCACTGCCGTCACTTTACGGCGTTCATGTTCAGCAATGTTGGCATCATACTCCTAGTCACATTCTACACGATCGGCGGCGCCTTCATCTTCCAGGCCATCGAAATCTTCGAATACGAGAAACTGAAGACCGACAAGCCGCATCGCTTCATTGAGCGCAACTCGAGCGGAGATTGCTTGACTCGCATCTGGGATCTCACAGCCGAGAATATTAGTTTCTTCGATCGACAGGCCTACAGAAAACGGTAAATACTCACTTTTTTCAGCGAGATAGAGGAAGAGAGTATTGTTTTAGAGTTGCTAGTAGAACTAAAACGAAAAGAGACGGAGAGAAACGTTGATGATAGTGGAAAATGTCTGAACCATCACGGAAAAAGGTACTTATGTATGTTGGAGATATAGATACAAGGAAATAAGTTAAATAACGAATTGTAAGACACAAAGGGATTGTACAATGCGTAATCAGCCGTACATGATGCCAAAATGAAGGAGACAATATTTCGACTAGGAAAACTAGGAAGAGAAAAGTAGGTTAGGTTAGGCTCGTTATGTCTAATGATGGCTGAACAAATTTTGAGGAGTGTCTAGGACCATCCAGAGGCCCGTTTAGGTACAGAGTTGAGAGATCTGAGAGATCAACTAAGAAGTTGGCACGCATATGTCAGTTCCTTGTTTGCGGAAGAGGTAAGAAACAGTTTCCTACTCTTCCTCATCATGACAGCTTTTTAATTGACTTATGTAGGAAGACAACACCAAGGGCTGTCCTAAGGTTAGATAAAGCCGATTTGAGTGCGATAGCAAACGGATATTGGGTTCCCGGCCTAGTCCACTTAAGGCAAAGAAATGAAATGATTCTGAAGGAAGTCTATTCGATCTAGGAAGTTTTATACTATTCGAAGATGCGACGAGAAGTTTGGCGGTGACCAAACCTTAACATTAATAATAGTTGTCATATGAAGATTAAAGTACATTTTGTTATCAAAAAGAAGTTGAATATCTTTAAATGTAAATACACGAAATTAAATGGGGCTTAATGTGACTAAACATACCGTGTAAGATGTAGTTGATTGGCTAAGCTTGTAGATAAGTAGGAAATAGAGCATCGATTAACCAGAGCACATTTATACAATCTTTTGACAGTGTTAACGATGTGCTGCTGGACTATCAGCGAGCTGTGGTGAAGAAACAACTGCTCGGCCCCGATGTGGATCATCAGTGGAGCTTCTCGGGCGCGTTTCTCTACTCACTGACTGTCATCACGACCATTGGCTATGGCAACATAACGCCCAGCTCCGACTGGGGCAAACTGGTGACCATACTCTATGCCATCATTGGAATGCCGCTCTTTCTCCTCTATCTGTCCAACATAGGTAAGTGTTTGATTTGTCAGCTGTCCAAAGTTAGGCTCTAATGCACACATAAGCAAAAATAGGTTATATGACGCAATGGCGCAATTAAGGTTGCTTAAATATAAATAGAATTAAAAACATGTGGGGAAGGATTATCTTCGCATGCCGAAGATTTTATACTCTTTTCGAACCTTTAGGCAATTTTCACTCTGCCAACTGCACCACTGAAATTTCAGATGCTGTAAAGAATCGTTTTAACGCGTAACATTTATTTTTTTGTTCTAAGAATATTTAATTCATTGCCAGTTGTAGTGGCAGCTATAAGATATAGTGATCCGATCCGGCCGGCCAATGTGCTGTCTCTTTGAATAATAAGTCTCTGTGCACAAATAACGAAGTTAATAGGTTTTAGTTTTTGAGATATTCAAAAAATACTGCTTTCAAATTACTTCGAAAATATATTCAGAAAATTCTAATATATCCGGCTTAGCCTTCACGATTTTAAAGACGTAGATTTGTTATAAAAAGTAATAACAAATGCTATTAGCTACCTGGACATGTCTTTGTCTATAGACTGAATCATTATATTGATTTAAGCAAGCAAACAACAAACATTTTTTGAATATATGAATACATATATATATATATATATATATACAAAGTTAAAGACATATATTTAAATATTTATACATATATATTAAAGAATCCACAAGAGACTTCAAATTATTTGTTAGTTTGATTTTAGGGTCGTAGGGTAGGCCAAAGTCTGTCAAATGCAGGTTCTCTTTCTCCTTCTCTTTCTTTAGCCATTTTCGTTTCTTCCGGCTGTGCTGAGAGCCACTCCAAGCAGTACAACAAACACGAACCTCAGATCCATTTTCTACTATTTACAACAGCTAGTCAAGCCCTCCTTTTGTACTGTCAATAATCGAATTTGCTGTGCTTATATAATATTTTAAATGCCATATAAAATTATCAACAGTTGCACTGGACACTCTTAAATAAGAGTTTCTTGGTTTAAATTTAATTTCTAAACATGTTTTTATACCGTAAACCCATTAAAAATGGGTAAAAAGGGTATGATTGTATTTTGCAAAAGTATGTAACAGGCATAAGGAAGCATCTCCGACCATATAAAGTATATATATTCTAGATCATCATCAGCAGCCGAGTCGATCTAGCTATGTAAGTCTATCTGTCCGGCCGTCCGTCTGTCTGTCTGTCAGTATGAACACGCGGATATTAGAGAATATAAGAGATAGAGACTTCATATTTGGAGTATAAGTTCTCGTAGTGCCGGGACAGGTCAAGTTTATTTCATATTTTATCAATAACTCGTCCCGTTCAAAAGTTAGCGGGCAATTTAAGACTAGCTTTTTTGGGCGATCCCGACTAGAGCACTCTTACTTGTTTATAATTGTTTTGAAGCTATAGCGTGAGTTATTGCAAAGAAAACAAATGAGAAAGGATTGTTTTCGGCGTGCCGAAAATATTTATACTCTTTCTGAGTCTGTAAATAGATTTCACTAACTTCTATTTATCGCTTATGCATATGGTAAATTGTAGTTAGATTACAGTTAGCGTGTTTTTCCCGCTGATTTATATTTTAGGAATTTGAAACTAAGTGATGTTGCGAGCGGGATCGATTACCTCCACCTCTACCACTTACACCACCGAAACGTTTTAATGTTCAATAACAAACTCGCTTAAATAGCAATATGTTATTTTAAGATATTTAATGAAGCATATCTTCGCTATTTATGACTCAATCGTTTTACAATGCTAAACATTGATAAACATTGATGAACATTGATATAAGAATCCACAAGAGACTTTTCAACTTATTTTTTTGTTTGAAATTAGGGTCGTTTGGTAGGCCAAAGTTCAATTCTAGGATCTCTTTCTTTAAAATCCGCGTTTCCTCCGGCTGTGCTGAGAGCCACTCCAAGCAGTACAACAAACACGAGTCTCAGATCCATTTTCTACTATTAACAACAGCTAGTCAAGCCCTCCTTTTATAGCTGATTGGCGCAACTGCCACTAATCGAATTTGCAGCGCTTATATAATACTTTAAATCAACAGTATTAACAGCCGATACTGTCCGTCTATCTGTCCGGCCGTCCGTCTGTCTGTCTGTATGTATGAACACGCGGATATTAGATATTATAAGAGATAGAGACTTCATATTTGGAAGTTATCATAGTCAGATCAAGTTAATATAATTTTATCGATATCTCGTGCCTTTCAAAAGTTGTCGATAAGTTTAGATTTCGGACTAGAGTTTTTTGGCCATAACATGAATGGTTTAGGTAGGAAGATGTATATATAATGTCGAATAGCATACACATATATAACAAATATTCCACTATTTGGTTGCAAAACGAACTGCTTGCACTGCTTGCAGTTTGTGTGTTAGTACGGATGTTTGCTCTGTAACAATGAATGAACGCAAGGACTGGGTTCAGGATATTTCCTAGTCAGTCGATAGCTGCTATTTTCGGTATCTACATTTAAGATCCTGCTCAAGGTGAACCTTTTCGGTAAGACTATATCAGTCGCTAATCTGTAGCATATTTACAGGCGACGTGCTGGCAAAGTCATTTAAATGGATCTACTCCAAGGTCTGTCTGTGTCGCATTTGCCCGGGCGTGGCCAAGAGGCGCATAATCCGGGAGCGACGCAAGCTGCGCATGTTGGCCAGAGCGGTGAGTGAGCTAAGATTGAAATTGAGATCAATATAATATCCAAATATGCATTGCCCCCCAGCTGCAGCTGCACAAGATGGAGAGTGCGCGCGGCAGCAGCAGCACCAGTGGCTCCAGCAACAGCAGCTCGAACAGCAGCAGCGGGAGCAGCAGCAGTGAGTGCACCAGGAGCTCGGTGCAGACGTCCAGTGTACTGGATGTGCCGTATACGGACTCCGACTCGGATATTGAGCGTGAGATACGCGGCAGCACGGACGAGATAACGGTGCCATTGACAGTGTGTGTGTTTGTGATGGTCAGGTGAGTGGCTCGTTCCATCTGGAGTCAGAGATCACAAAACAGATTGAAGCCAATCAAAGGGCCGCCCAATATCTTATTTGTGTATGTTCTTTCTAAGAACAGGATAGACTTCGATAGACTATTAACTCTAAGTAGATGATTCAAAAAGATATTATTAGGATGTTCAGGATCCCCTTATAGCGCTTAGGCTGTTACAATATGTTTTTAGAGACTATAATGCCGCGGCGTGCTTCCTTTTTATACTCTGATACTAAAGGTATTCATAGTATATTGGGCTTTCTGCTTCAGGCAAAGTGTTAATAGTTTTGTGCCACGCCCGCTAGGATGCTGACAAATCGATAATATATTTCCCACAATTTCAAATCTAGTCATCAAATTTGGTAGGTAGATTGCTGGTAAATTTTCCGAAAATTGGATCCTAGGTTTCCCAACTACGCTCACTTAAACGCGAATCACAGTGTAACTTTTTTTCAATTTCTATTGTAAAAATCAAATATTTCTTGCTTTGATAATATAAGTTATGAATAAGTTATTTCTCAATTTGAACATAGAAATTGGTTTAATCCAGTATTTCAAAGCAAATCAATAAATTACTCTTAAATCGTAGTTTGTATACTAAAACTTATAATCGTTACGGTATTTGTGTGGAGTAGCTGTTAACTCGTCGGTTTATATATATATAATAGCTATATACTATCGGGTGCGATACTTTTTGGACGCTGGGAGGATTGGAACTATCTGGATGGCAGCTATTTCTGTTTCATCTCGTTGAGCAGCATCGGATTTGGCGATTTGGTGCCGGGTGATCGTGTGGTAAAGCTATCCTCATTAGACAGATATTTTTGATTTTAATTATAATCTCTCACCAGATAACCGCCGATAAAGACAAGGTCGAGGTGAGCTTCATTTTATGTGCCGTTTACCTGCTGCTAGGCATGGCCCTAATTGCCATGTGTTTCAATTTAATGCAGGTCAGTAGCAGATTTGTCCTATAAACCTATCTATCCGGTCTATATCGATTCTGTTTCTTCCAGGAACAAGTCATCCACAATATGCGCGCCATAAAGCGTGCCTTCAAGGCCTGTTTCCGCTGCCGTAGATCTTAGCCAAACATTTGTTGACGTACAAATCAATCATCAACCACTCTATATACAGTTGCGTTCAAAATAATAGAAGCGAATATGAATATTTTGCAAAAATGCCAAAAAGTAACGCAAATATATTTCAGCCCGATTCAGAACTTGGTGTACTACGTTAAAATAGTTTGTGAAATTGAATCAACTAATAATTCCGATCTTTATGAGGCCGTATGGGCAATTGCTAAAAAGGGCTCGGAAACCAAGTGCCAAATAAGTAGAATACATATAGTAGAATACACCAACCTATCATTTCCAGTATTTAGAAAGACTATTTTAGTTAATTTAATACTTGCCACTACTATAATTTACAGATTTTAAACATTTTCTAAATATTTAGGAAAGGGTTCCCAGCTCTATACATTTTTTTATCTTCTTCAGATATTATTCGAAAATATTTATCAGAATGTCTTAAAATATATTTTCATGGCTTTGTGACTTTGCCAAAATAGTTGTAACCACTACTATTATTTTGACCGCAGCTGTACATATATTTATTAGTTAGCAATTAAGCCGATTATTAGCTTAGTTCAAGTAGTTTTAATGTACTATATGTGTATATATCGCAGGAAAGAATGTGTTCCTTGTTCATTTTTTGGTAAATCAAATCTAAATTCTATATACTTAACTAGTGTAGATTAGATATTAGAATATAAGCTTAGAATTCGAAATCAGTTTTAAATTCTATCAACTTGTGTAGATTAGATTATATAATAGATACTTAGAATTCTAAATACTGCTGCCCGTTGGCCATTCCTCTCGAATTTGTACTCTGACTAATATCTATACATATCTATGTAAATGAGAAATTAGTTTTGCTTTGTAAAATATAATATTTCGCCCTATTCGAATTTAATCAAATTGGTTTTACAATATTGCAGCCAGTGCAGTTGAAAATTTCAAATTTGCTTCTTTTTCGTCAATTGGGCTTGCTCTAACTTCGTCATTGGTTTCTGCAAGCGCTTTTGCTTCGCCATTAGCATCTTAACCTGAAAATCGAGCTCGAGTGGCGGCATCTCCGACAGCTCCGCATAGCTGGGCAAGGTTTCCGAATACTTCTCAATGCAGGCCTCCTTAAACTCCTGGCTTAGATCGCTTGAGATGTGAGTAATGCCCGGGGAGGTGACCAGATCAAATGCGGTGCGCTTGAGTGCCTCGAACTGCTGGCGAGTCTTGCCCGTCACCTGCTTACGGCGGATCTTCGTCTTTGTGATTTGCCCACTCCCTGACTTTGAAGCCTCGTGCAGGGTGAGTGACTTCTTCTGATCGACAATCAGCTTGCGCTGGCGCACCTCCAGTTTGATGCGCGGACTCGGCGGCTTTGTGTACGACACCTTCGCCAGCCTCTTCTTCGGCAGGGGGGACCAGGATATGGGCGGCTTCGCCTGGACGCTTGTGTTGCCTTTGCGGCGCGCATACGTGCGTACCGGTGGCGCCTTGTGCATAAAGTTGCACTTCGCCGAGCTCTTAGCGCTTGGGGTGAATGCCGTGCTGGAACTGGATTCAGGACATGGCGACATGGCATCACTATCGTTAAGCAAACACAACTCGGCGCTGGGCAGATTGGAGGCGGAAGCAGACGTCTCCAGAAACGGCAGAAGATCATCCATTTTAACGGTCATGGGGGAGCCCAGCTTCGTGGCGGGCCTGCAACGCGCTTGCTCCGGCGTCAGTAGCAGTGTCATATTCTCCTTGTCTGCCCGTGTGACGGCCCGTCCACAGGCGCCACTGGCACGAGTGCTAGTGGCATTGTTGGTTGACTTTTTTTGTGAACCGTTGCCAATCACGATTCTAACATCGCCAAACTTCGAGGTGGGCAGTAACAATTGACTCGTTTGCACATTTTCAGCGGCAGCGTCGCAGCAGCGGTGACTCGGTATGATGTTCTGAAAAGTAATACGTCCCTTTATGACTTGCGGGATAAACAGCTCACCGTCTAGTCCTGCACTATCGATCATGACAACATTGTTGCCGGACAATAGTTTGATGTTGAATGCCCTTGGTGGCATCTTTTGTGCTTCAATTGGCGATTTGGTGCACACTAACGCCATGTCGACAACTTTAAATGTGTGTGGTTACGCAGCTGTGTAAATTACAAACGAACTATTCAACACAATAAATTGAATAAAACTAAATTTGACAAATATATCCCGCTGCTGGTAATCAAAAGTGTTCGTCGCTTGTTGTTTTCGGTAGCCCTACTGGTTCCATAATCGATTGTAGTGGCGTCTAGAACTTATCGATAGTGTTATTTACTATCGCATGGCAAAGGAAATACTGGGTCATCCGTATTTTTTCCCGTCAGTTTTTCCAAATTCAAAACCATTAAAATAGTAAATATTGCTGTTAAATATCTCATATATTTGAAGGTATTTTTTTGGTTGGTGACGTCAAAGTGTTTCGATATTAACAACAAAACAACAATACACATCCCTAGTATGTGGCGCATTGCAATATCATGGTCCAGCGAATGTGAAGGTGACACCAGTAAGTTGTTCCTCTGTTATGCGTATGTTATTTGGCTTGTTAGCAGCTGTACAATTTAAAAGTTGCATTAGTTTTAATCTTTTTCGACATATTTGGCTAATTTAAAGCCCAAATTATAAATAATAATATTATTTTAGTTATTTCTCATCAAGCTATACATATAGTTTCTTACATTTTACATTGCAGAAAAACAGGGCGATATGCAGAAAACAATTGGTTGCCGCTGTTAATGCAAGAATGTTAGCAAATCGTTAGTTAACATGCGGATGAGCACAACGGCGTAACGCAAAAACAAACAAAAAAATAAATATTAAATGCAATAAATTATTTGCAATCAACAAATCCAAATAAAATTTAGCTGACAAGGTACGCATCAACGCAGTGCATACGTGGCAAATATTATTGTGTAAATTCGGGCAACAAAAAAAAACCAATTAAAAAAATAAGAAAAGAAAATTGCCAAGGTACGAACACAAAAACATAGTGCTTATATCTGATATATAAGGCTGTAGTTAAACTAAAGCGTAACATATAATTAACGTAAATGTGTTTCTGTATTTTATGGCAATTCCTGCCAGAGTGAAAAATTCGTGATGTGTGTATGATTCATGGCTCTTAAGAAAAGATACGAATAGGAATGGAAAGGTGGCAGTGACGCGATACATGGTCGACCGCCCAACCCCTAACCCCCGCCTAGCCCCAGCCCACATAACAAACAACAATAGCAGCAAAAGCACAAAACACGTTCAATATAATATTTATCTACTATATATATACTATATTATATAAAAATCCATTTGTACATTGATAATGCATGTCAAATATAATTGGACAGAAATTTAAGTGCTTGTGCGTTTTTGGTTCGTGATTTAGGAGAAAGAAAGTGACTATTGCAAACATGTATGTATGTATGTATTAAGCATATGTACATACATGTCGGTATATAGCATATATGTGTGTACATATGTTAAACTATGAATAGATGCAATCATCAAACTGACTGAGACAGTGGCAAACACTTAAATGACACTGCAATGAGATAAGTGCGTACATATATGCGATATACATATTAATCTGCGTATTTGCGTTCTATCTTGTTCTTCTACACCATAATCAATAGCGAATCATAGTTTAGTATTGTAATGAATGCCTCTTTCTTTTTTTCTTGTGGTTTTTCCATAATTGCCGCCTACAAAGAAGTTCGATAACAGCTGTGAGTGTGTGTGTGTGTGTGTGTGTGTGGGTGTTTTTGTGCGCTTGTATGCGTGTGACATTTGCAGGCGTGTTCTACGACTATTCGCATGGACTTTGTGTGCTCTGACCGAGCCGACCTACTAAGATAAATCTCAGTCTAGCAGACGGCATCGCCACTTATTAAGTAATTGTGGCACCGCATTGAAATTAAATTGATTCAAGTTTGAGGGTTTCCTATTCCCCAACAAGAAACGGGAAATTGAAACATTTGAATGTCGCTCGCCGAAGCTGATATACCTTGAAAATGATGAAAAGAGCTCGCTGCGCTTACTGATCTAATTCGAAATTTACAAATAATTCTAAAAAATTCTCGTACATTGTAGTGTACATTTTTTTAAATTGAAACAAACGGCCAAGTCATTTTTAAAAATTTTTAGTTTCCAAAAATTTCTATAATTCTCCAGTGTATAATGAGAAATGAAATGTATTTCAAAAATAACAATTTTGAACAAATACCATACTAATTTGTTTCCACATAATTATGTATGTATTTACTGTGCTTATTGCTTTATATTAGTAGTAAACTCAATTAGCAACTAAATTGGGAAATTCCTGTCACGTTTTATGACATAATCATAAAACCTTGCCAGTCGCAAGGGTATTAAAAGACAGTCAAAACTGAAGCAGCGTGGTTTTCCATTAATGTTTTTGCACCCAGCTGCTTTCTTATCAGCATTTTTTGTGTACACAGCGACGGGTATCACACGTTTCGGCTTTGCCTGTTGTCACAAAACTAGTTGAAGCATTGTTTGCCATCTAGCACTAAGTTTGCATTACCGATTACTTGCAGTGATTCACTTGCTCGTCCACAAATCGCAGATCAGACGAAGGTCGTCGTGTCAGCTGGAAAATGGAGGATATTACAGTGCACGATAATGGCTACTCGAACAACTCGTACTGTTCGGTGGTCGGCAATCGCACCACCTTGTTCATCAGCGCCTACAACGGCATACCCGAGACCCTTATACTGAATACCATCTTTTGGGTGCTGCTCATCCTTTTGTTTACGACATTGCGTCATCAGGCGAGCGACTACCGCTTGGCTTTGGTCAACACCAATGGCACCAAGAAGCGCTGGACGGAGATCTTCTATTCGCGTGCCGCCAGCGTTGTGGAGCCCCAAGCAGGCACATCCTCGCAAGATCCCACGCCCCGTCCGAGTGTGGCCTCACAGCAGTCGCAGCAGGGCGACTCGACGCCGTTGTCACCCATCCAAACCGACCCGGGCATATTCAGCTGGATACGCGTGACATTCAAGCTGCGCAAGGAGACCATTCTGCTGCACTCGGGCCCGGATGCGGTGCACTACCTGTCCTTCCAGCAGCATTTGATGGCTGTCATGGCGCTGGTCACCATCATCTCGCTGGCCATCATATTGCCCATTAATTTCCTAAACGGACCCAAAGACACGACGTACGATGTGAACGCCTTTGGGCGCACTACAATGGCCAACCTGGAGCCGAACTCGTCCTGGCTGTGGGTGCACACCATCATCACCATACTGTATATACCGCTGGTGGTGCTCATCATGCGACGCTCCTCCGGTCGCAATGCGTTTAAGAAGGCCGCCACGCGCACCATCATGATATCAAATATATCCAATAGGTTTGCAATTACACATACAATTCCTTATCGATATATGTTTATTTATATTGGCTTTGTACTTGCAGTGATCGCAACAAGACCGTCATACGCAACTATATGCAGGAACTGTTCCCGGACGTGACCATTGAGACCGTCAGCATTGCGTACAACATTTCAAGGCTCTTCGTCCGCAACGCGGAGTTCGAGAGGGCGCACGAGGCGCGCGTCTATTGCGAGCAGCATCGCGATCGGGACACGCTGATGGCCAAGCCGGAGATGTGCTCCTGCAAGAAGGAGAACGCCTTCGAGTACTATCAGCGCGAGGAGCGTAAGTTGTCCGGTGATGTGTCCCGGCTGCGTGCCTCGACCATGAACGAACCGTTGGACATTGCATTCCTCACCGTTTCCACGGTACAGGAGGCGCAGAATATTGTCACCCACTTCACGCCCGGCACGTACAGGCAATGGCAGATAATGTTCGCTCCGTCCCCGGACGACATCTTCTGGGAGAATCTGAATGTGAACAAGAGCCACTGGTACTTGAAATTCGTTTGTGTGAACGTTGTGCTCTTCATTGTGCTCTTCTTCCTGACCACGCCGGCAATGGTCGTTAATTTGCTGAACAGTCGTCTCTGGCTAAAGGAATCAGAGACGAAAATCTCACCGCTCGTGTCCGAGTTCCTGCCCACGCTGATGTTGTGGACGCTGTCGGCTCTGATGCCCGTCATTGTGTCCATTTCGGACAAATGGATGGGCCACTATACGCGCTCCAAGCAGAACTACTCGATCATGACCAAGTGCTTTGGCTATCTGCTGCTGATGATTCTGATCTTACCTTCGCTGGGCCTGACCTCGGCTCAGGCCCTGTTGGAATGGGGTCTGACCAACGAAACGGGTCGTTGGCAGTGCATTTTTCTGCCGGATCGTGGCTCGTTCTATGTCAATTATATAATCACCGCTGCGTTTATTGGTACCTCGCTGGAGCTGTTACGTTTCCCCGAGCTGATCGTCTACATTTGGGCGCTGCTCAAGGCCAACTCGAAGGCGGAGACGCCCTACATCCGCAGATCTATACTGATTGAGTTCCCCTTTGGCACACACTACGCCTGGACAACCCTCGTCTTCACCATATCGATTGTGTACAGTGTGTTCTGCCCATTGATAATGCCCTTTGCAATGATTTACATTTGCCTGAAGCATATGGTGGATCGCTACAATCTGTACTTTGCCTATGGACCCTCGAATATGATATCGCGCAAGGGTGGCAAAATCCACTCCACGGCTGTCACAATGACCAAGTTCTCGGTGCTCATATTGGTGCTGGTGATGGCCATGATATGCTACTTCCGCGGCGAAAACGGCATGGCAAGATTCTTGATACTAATCATAACGTTGGCCATTACGGTGACACTCTTCATCTTTATGTCGCCCATCAAACGATGCGCGGCCACGCGACGTCCCAGCATTGTGGAAATCGCTGGCCCGGCACCCGCCTACATACCCGACGTGTTGAGGACAATCCCGCAAACGAGCGCCCGGCCCTCGGTGGCGGGCTTTGGTGGTTACGGATCGGACAATGTGTCCGAGTACGACAGCTCCCAGTATAGTGTCAATAGCGTGGAGGCGTAATTCAACGTATTTCTGGACTCTCAATACAAGCAATCGCAGAGATACCCTTGACATATTTTTGTATAAGATTTTTTATAAGCCACTGATAACTTTCCAAGTGCTGTTAATTGTGCAAAAGGCCTTGTTTGCAAATGGAAGGAAAATGTGATACAAATTAGCCTCGTTATTTGCGTCTGAGTTCAGCTGAAAGACGGTTTGTTTTTTAGAACAAAAACGTACCCTGCTGGATCCACATAAATGTAATTTCTATTTGTATTTGTATATATGCATATCTATTTTATCTATAACCTAATTTACCTACTTTGGCTAATTATTTGTAATTTCAATTGTAAATACTATGTTTTTTTATCGCATATTGATCAACAAGCATATATATACTCTAACTTTAGCCACTGCAATTTTCAATTAAAATTTATAATATACCTTAAGTGTTTC
Organism: Drosophila flavopinicola; assembly: GCA_035042425.1. Lineage (NCBI taxonomy): Eukaryota > Metazoa > Arthropoda > Insecta > Diptera > Drosophilidae > Drosophila > Drosophila flavopinicola. Next base: position 12,987,845 of record JAWNLL010000090.1, read on the forward strand.
TGTACTCTAAGGATAACAGTAAAAGACAGCAAAACACAGTGCATTATATATTTATCAGTGTTGCCAACTTTTGGCGACATAAAATTCCCACTAATTTAAATGTATTCCCACAATTTCTTAGATTTAACTGGAAGAGCGATATTGGCAGCACTGATGTATTTGTAATAGTAAATTTGTTTATTTATAAAAAACAATTTAATAAAAATGATTCAGTTTACACATATATTTTTTATATACTGATGCAAAATTACTCGTAGTTTTTTTTTATTTAAATGATTCAAATTGATACTTCCGACTCCCAAGAACCCTTAAAACGTATATATTTTATATAAGCAAGTTTTTGATAAATGCAGCTTATTTGGCCTGCAACGTAGTTTCGGCAATGTTTTATGATTTGGATGTCTGAAAGGTACTTTGATTGTATTGTAGTCATATTGGCACTTAAATTAGCTTATATATAACCACTTTTAAAGTGCTGTTGCAATCTCTTATATAGCAACTGAAAGTAATTCCTTTGTCTTATTATATTAACATTTTTTTCTTTTACGCTAGTTGATTTTTATACACGAAATACCAGCCAAAATGGAATCGTTGTTTGAGGAAGTTCTCTTCAGAAGTTCTGGTCGACAGGAGTTCTTGTTCTAAGCGGAAATAATTGCTTTTCAGCATAGAAATATTAAGTTAAATTTATCAAATCAGACATTTCCTGATCCTATATATTTTATATAAATTATTATAATTAGCACGCAGGAATCCAATATTAATAAATAATTTTAATTTAAAAAATAACAAGTATTTAATTTATAGTTGTTTCATATCAACAATGTAATTTAAATGAAAATAAAACATATTAAAACAAGAGTGCTTTAATCGGGAGTGCCCGACTAGGATATACCCTGAACCCAGTCCTTACATTCATTAATACTAACCAGTCAGTGTATATACATACAAACACACACACATGCTGCAAGCAGTGCAAGCAGACTAAGCAGTTGGCAATAAAATGTGTGACCAACCAAATTGCAAGGTAATAACTTAAAAAATGGGTTTTTTAAATTTTGGTGGGATTGGTGGGGCGGGGGTGGGTGGTATCCAATAAGAGAAATATTTGTTACATGTGTAAGCTTTTCGACAATATACAAACATGTACATACAAATTTGGGGCCTCTGACATGGCTAGATCGACTCGGCTGTTGATTCTGATCTTCTTGATACTTCTTTATGGCTGTTACATACAATTGCACAAACCCATTATACCCTTTTTACCCATTTTTAATGGGTTCAGGTATACAAAATTAGCTATTTGTCTTTTGTTTGATAATTGTATTGAATCAATGACGTCCAGCTTTTGAGGAACTGCATCCTTGAAGTCAAATTTTCCGCCACTTCCCAGTGGTCGCTGTGGAAAGCGGTTTCGTTTCTGGGGATGCAATAGGCTTGTAGTAAACTCTTTCCTTGACCTCGAATCGATGAATTTGGCTCCTTAGCGAATCTTCAATGTGGATCCTATTCGTTTTTATCAGGCACACTCGGATCCGAAAATTGAAAAATCTCTTATGGATTACATTTCATTGAACTGAGTTAGATCAGTTTCGACATCAACATTAACTGCTGGCTCCAAAAAGTATATCTTTTTAAATCCGAATTCGTTTATGTATTAGTTGTAGAACTTTAAATGAAAGACGAAATACTGGAAAAATGGAAATCGGCAACACTGACGTACGTATACAAGTAATTTTGTTTATTTATCGAAAATCATAAATAAAAACGATTTAGTTAATGCGTATTCGTTTTACATGCAGATGCAGAATTACGAGTACTAGTTTATTATTTATTTAAGTATTCTATTCATATTAGCCTGCAAATGTTTCATCTATTGTTATTCGAAGAACAAGTACTCATCATCAATAATAATAAAAAAAACCCATAAGCAAAATACGAACTCTGTTGGTGGATGTTACTTTAAATATTGCTGTAAGTTGTTACACTTAACGAGCTAGATATATGTAGCTCGAATACAAACATAATTGTGGCAATATTTCGCTCTATAAAGCCGCATAGCTTTTGAAAATAAAACGCTTAATTTATTAGATGATACAGAAACTTACAAAGAAAACGAATTGCAGCAACTACACTAGCCACCACTTAAAACTCTGTGGGATCGTGTAAGAACTACAATATGTAATTGATAATTGCTCAATATGTTCGAATCACGCATATACCAAAAGATTTTCGTTGGACTTGTTTAGTATTTGATGTACGGTATGGTTTAAAGAAAAAAAAACTACAATCGTTTTGTGTAAGTTGGCCAAAAACTTGAATTTCCCCGCATTTATGCCACATAGTTGTATTGATTTTGATTATCCTTGTCCCGTTCCATATAATCACGATCGATCAGTGACTCAATGCGCTTTTTCAGATCAGCAGGCTAAAATACAAATAATCTGTATTATATTGAAGCTCAAACAAATAGTTTTCTGGTACTACGCACCTTAACGGGAAACGTTAGCTGGTTGAACAACTCGGTGATGAGCAAATTGTGGCTTAGTGTTTTACGCATTTTCATAATGCGCACAATGGCCGCATCAATTTGATACTGACGATCCTGAAAAACGCGCTCCTCCGTCGCCTTTTGCTCTTCGTTCTGGAATTGAATTGAGAATTAAGTGAGCTGTTTGTGAAGCTGCTGCTTTGTATGTTTGTTTGCTTACCGTTTCTTTCATTTGTATTTGATTGATTTTGATGCGGAACAATTTGTTGACAAAATCATTATTGAAATCAAACTGATCCTTATCTTCAATTTCACGTCCCTTTGGGCTCTTGGTGATGACACGCGCCCGTCCGCAGGCCAGCGACTGCAGAGTGCGTCGCAGCTCGCCGTCCTCAATGCTGGTGGCAGCCAATATCTCCTCATAGCTCAGCCCCGGTTTATCATTAAACAACAGCAGCACCAGCGCTTGAAACAGCGATACCAACAAATCTTTGGGACCCTGAAAACCGAATGCACAAATATGACTGGTTAATGTTTTGCGCTCCTTGACGGATAAACAGTTTGCTCACCGCATCGAACTTTGCACGCAACACGCAATTGCCAAGTGTCGGCTGCCATTGCAGCTTCCGCCCGCTATGCTTCTCCAGATAGAATTTGTTGAATATTTGCTTGGGATTGATGAACTGCGGCGGCATTGTGACCTCGGTGGGCGCATATGTTGGCCAATAGCCCATGGTCAGTATGCTGACGGTTAGATCCAGATTGGTTACATCCCGATCGTTGCTAAGCGCATGACCGCGAAAAGCCAAATTAACATCTCGACTCAATTCCATGTCCTTGAACATGCCCTCCAGCTTGGATGTGAAGCCGCCACCGCATTCCTGTTTTAGTTTCGACAGCATGCTCTTCTCCGAGTCCACCGAGGCAGACTTGCCCACCAACAAACGCTTGGCCAGATCCTGTCAGATTTAGAATTATACTAATTGCATAATGAAATGTATGCCATGCTTAACCTTTTTGTAGAATGCTTCGAAGACGTCCTTGCCATGTATGAAACGAAACAGAACCATGATCTTATCCAACGTCTTTTCCAGCTCCTCGTCGGTGGTGCCCTTGTTGCCTGAGCGCAATTTCATGTCCACATATTTAGCTGTTGAAAATACATATACATATACATATACGTATAACATAGTCATCTCGTTATTTATATATATAGCATGACAGCATACCAATGAGCTCTGCCGGTTTGTTGGCGCGCTGATTGATGAAGAATTCGAAGGCCTCGCGCAGCGAATTCGTGAATTTCTCATTGTGCTCAAAACAATTGCGCACAATCACATCCATTTTGTCCTTAAAGTCCAGCAGGTCTTGCACCATACTCTTGTCCTTCTCGGGATCGATGACAATGGTGCGTCCCTTTTTCTAAAAAGAAAGATGGAGAAGTGTTTAAAAGTCTGGTTGACAACAAAAGTTTATATGTCTTGCCTTGATGTAACCATTGAAATTGCCGCACAGCTCGGAAGTGCCATTTTTGACGCGACTAAGCAGGCCGTACAAAAGGGTTAGGTCGTTCAGTCTGTTGTCCTCTAGCAGTAAGTCAAGGCCCTTTTGCAGAATAGTTGTTAAGTGTTCGGCAAGCAGCTCCTTTTCAACATTATATATTAAAGGATGTCTGCACAGAAAGTAAAGGTTAGATAAGCAAATAAATTATTTAATGTGTGCCGTACTTTGTGCTGGAGTCTAGGTAATGCAACAGACGCTCGTTTTCCTCGGCCAGGCGTTTGCTCACATGCTGTAAGTACTCGGGCACCTCCAACTCCTGCATTTTGCGTTGACTCTCAGCCTTGTACAGTTGATTGGTCGCATCAAGGAACTTCTCCTCAAACGCACTGCTATATATCTGCAGATCACACAGCATACGCACGAGGCTCTTCAGCAGTCCACGATCCACGGTCGCGCCCTGGCGTTCCTTTTCGATAAGCGTCAGGAGGCCGTCTACAGTGCGCTTCTGTACGACGCTGTTCTGTGCAAAGTGTATGCGAAAGAGGTCCAGCCCCATGTCCCATATCGAGTGTATGAACAAGTTTTGCAGCACATAGGTGCGATCCATGTATAGAAATATGCTACGGATCATGATCATTTGCTGGCAGAACGATAGCCACCAATTGTTGATCTTCTCCAGCAAAACCTGAAAGGAGTTTTATATTATATTTACTTTGTATAATTTATGCGATCTTTAATTTGTATAGTAATGATTTAGGGAGAATCGGAAGGGTAGCAGAAAAATTACTTTCACCTATACATATATGTATCTAAGTAGATTTGGCTCTATTAGGTGATCCACTTACTAGCTTGTCCATGCTGCCGCCAGTGAGCTCCTTTAGTTTGATATTGCGTTTGACATGCTGTTCAGTCAACTCCTTGAGTTTGGCATACAGTTGCGCATCCATTTTATGGCTGCACATATTTACAACAGCCTGGTAGAGCTCCTCCAGTGAATATTTGATAGGCTTGGACAGTTGTATGGCGATAACGGCCTCCTCCAACTTCACGTAGGTGTCCTCAGAATAGTTATCGGGCAGTGTCGGTTTAGCTATGGCGTATGCAAATGTTATTAATAATTGTAATCGTTATCGTTATCGCGGCTGCTGCTTACCCTTGAAGTTCTTAATAACTATCTTTTTGACATCACCCGGCTTGGTATTGTGTATCGCACCCATGCGATTAAGCAGATTTGAGGTAGTTGATGCCGGCCGAATCTCGCTGCCATGGTGCGTGCCCAGCTTAGAGAAGTTTGGCAATCGCTCGCCATTTGTGGACGCTGCTGAATTCATATTTTGGGCGGCGAAGGCGCTCCGGCCAAGATTCGTCGTCGTCGTTATTGCGTTGCTGCCGTCACCCTTTTTCAGACAGGCGGCAATGTTCTCAGTGTCGTGCAGTTCACTCGTATCCATAGGCTTGTATTTCTTTGCAGCACTCATTGCTTGGAATGAGCGTGTAGTGTCCAATACGCTGGAGCCTCAAAGTGCTCACGGCGCTGGCGCTGGGACGTTAATTTGTGCTGCTGCGGCTTTAGACCTGACACTCGCTACAAACAGCTGTTGGTCTGAGTGAGAATGTATTTACTGTTGTTTGGCAATCAAAAATTTGCACTCGCTTTGGCATAAATTTACACCGTGCCAGTGCTAAACAAATCCGACGATATCGATATATAAATGGCCTTTCGCTAGTTTTGCACTTTTCTCGCTGTTGCCATCAGCAATAAACTGGATAGCTCGGGCCAAAGGCACTTTCTTTATTGAAGTCCAACTGGCTGGTTGTATGTGTGCACTAAAATTGCTCCGGGCAATGATAATGACACAATATACGCGTTAATTATTTATTTGCACTACACAACTCAATTTATGCGTTGGAGATTGATGGCTGAAATCGATTGTATATCGCACACCACCACAATCTATAAAATATTTGACGATAGTTTCAGTATCGATACTTTTGCGTTAATCAATTCACACATGCTTGTACGAACTTACAACCACGCTCGATCTGTATGATGAGCTCGATTCATACCGTTCAAACCATACCCGGTTGCCATTTAGGGTGTTCCTGTCTTCGATTGTGATTTTGATGTTGCTTAACCTTAAGCAATTTAAAATCAATGGACAAAACAACCTAGATGCACGGCGATTTGATTTTAATATCGTAGAACATCTGTTATGTTTGAATTTGGAGCGAAAAACTGTTTATGATAGGAGATTGTGCTTCAAAACGTAAATAAACATACAAATAGTTTATTTGCCAATAAAATGAAAAAAATGAAGCAAAACAATATATAATATAATATACTATTTCTATCGAGTGGGACCAAAACTGACCGAAATTAGCCTAGGATATCTGTATGTAATGAGTTTTTTAATAACTTTTTATAGCAGACTAGCCACGTTTTGATTTTTTATGGAACAGTATATACCCCAAAAGTTAATATAAATCAATATCAAGAATTCTGTAATTATTATTGAAAGTTCAGTTTTGTTTTTTGGTAAAAACACAACCTTATATGTATGTATGTTTAATAAGCGTTGAGTTTTTCTTTTATTTGTCTTAAATATAATATCAAATATGTTTTATAATGTAATATAAGGTTTTTGCTAAATAAATACTGAAACGTGTATACAAAATGTAAAGGGTGGTGTTTACATTAAAAAAATTGTATCTACAGTTTACATATACATAATGATGATGTGTGTGGTATACAACAAAGTCAAACAAGTCCAGAATTCTTAATGTTGCTCTCTCGATAGCGCTTTGGAATAAGATATACATATATATATATATATTCAATATGTGCTTAATTGGTAACAACTTCTAGGTACAGGGGGTTGAAATGTTTACTTATGTTTTTATTTGTATAGCTTTATATGTATTTTCAAATATTTATTTATTTTATATTATATAGATATATATATATTTTTGTATTTATATGTAATAGCATTTGGGCTTTAGTTTTACGTTTGCAATTGAGTTAAGCTTTAATCTGAGTAAACTTTTTTATTAACGTTGTTTTATAAACTTTCATTTAAATCCATCAACAGTATTACATTATTTTTTTACGAGTTTATGTAAGGTTAAAAGCCAGACCAGGTCGGCTCTTTATTGTTAGTACATATGCATATGTATATGTATGTATATATGGCAGCGTATTGTTAAGCATATATCAATACATAATTTCATCAGTTTCCGATTCCGTTCAAACGAATGATGAACTTGATTTTTTACAGCATTACAGGAGAGTAGTTTTTGAGGACAGCGTGATGTTTTGGCTAGTAAGTAAAGTTAGTTAATAATATGATGGTTGTTATAGATATAAATTATAGCCTATAACACATTTGCAGGACATATTCAGTTGTAAAAGCAATTCAAAGCGGCGCCTACTTATAGTATATGCTTTAAAAAGGAAAGGGTACAATATCCATTTAAATATACACAGTAAGTGTTTACATAATTATAGTATACTTTTAATAGGTTCGCTTTTAAAAGACAGAAATATAAATTATTTAATTTACGTTTATCGCTTGATACAATTATAGCTTTGTTTGTTTGCGTGTGTGTTTACATTCAAGTAAACCAAAGAAATAATAAAAACATCCAGCTGTAGTTTGTGTGATTAAAAAGTGTAATAAATAATAATAATTGTTTTGTGAAGCACACACACACACACACACTCACACTCGCGCGCGCACATACATTCTTTCAGCCACACACAGATACAGACACTGAGTTGCCATTTAATCTGGCAGCATATGTACAAAACTAACGGGAAACATGCCACGTCTCGCCGGATGCCCCTCAATAATGCCCTCCATCCAGTTCTCATCGTCGGTGCGCTCATTCAGCACAATCAGTATTTCGCCCTCCTTAAATTCCAGCTCATCATCGTTGTCCGCCACGCAATCATACAGCGCTCTGCAGCGTCGTTGTCCATTCTAAAGGATCACAATCAATACTACATTTCACCATATCTATATTTCATTTACTTACATAGTGCATCTTGGCACCGGAGCCAACGCCGCCGGCGTTCTTCAGCGGATTGTCGGGCGACGAGTTGAGCCTGTCATTATCGCTGGACGAAACATTCGACTCGGCAGAGTGATCCAGACCGCCGCCAGAGGAGTCCATGTCCGTGTGCCACGACTCGTAGTCGGCAAAATTTGTGGACTGATTGATGAGCTGTCGGAAAATCAATTGTTAGATCTATTGGTCCAGACAAATCAATCACTGTTTGAAGTTAGTGCAACAAATATTAGGAAACACAGAAGAACTGACAAAATGGTTTGAGTTGTTTTTGTTTGTTTGTTTGTTTGAGTATGCGCGCATGGAGTTAGAAGAGCTTTTGACAAAATGCACAAGGCACATGTATTAAAAAAAAACGAACTAATATAAACAGGATAGAACAAAACAACAATATGAACGGCAAAAATTTTTTTGTTTGTCTCTGCAATTTACCGTTTCCTCGCTGGAATTCTCTAATCTCAACATGTTTTGTTGCTTGCGCTGAAAATTGGTGAATTACGGGAGATACACAGGATGCATTGAAAACGAAAGTTCTCATCAACTACGCGCGCATCCTTATTGGTTCTAGCACAAACAAGGATGCGAACAACTTACCTTGCGTGGCGGTGCAATGGGACCCTCATCCATGGAGCTAATACTCTCGTTCGACTGGCCATTTGGTATCTCGCGCTCTGTGGATCAAAAATATATTTAGAATATTTGTGATGGATAATTGTCTATTATAAGCCCCTTATATCAATAAGGTATGTTTTGCGAGTTTTGAAAAGGATAGCAAGTTGAATTGCTCACCTGCCGGCGGACCGGGTGGTGGTATTTTGGGTCTCATTAGCGCCGATTTGTCCACATGTTTCAGCATGGGCAGCTCTCCAGTGGGCGGCAGCACCAGCTTGGCACCAGCCAGATGAATATTTCGATTCAGTGACTCGCCGCTGGGCGAGCGCTTGTGCCCAAATGTAGTCATCGGCATCAGGCTGCTATTGCTGCCATTTCCAGCACCAGTGCCAGCTGCTCCACTTCCTGCGCTGCCACTGCCGCCGCCTGTTATCCGCGGTGAGCTCTCCACGCTGCGCATGTGCGGCAGTGTGCCGTACGCCACGTCCATTGACTGATTCTTGTGATTGATGGCGCGTATGTCGCTCGCATCCATGTTCTGCGAGTGCCTGGGCGGATGCGGCAACGTGCCGTAGAATATGCTAGTGGGAGCACCGCTCAAAGTGCCTGGTGGCGGAGCTGGCGCTGCACGCTTCTTCAGCGAGTTCATGTTGGCCGTGGACGTTGACTTCCGGGCGCCAGTCACGTGCGCCAGCTCGCTCTGCATATTCAAGCTGTTGCGAGTCGCGCGCACGTTCTGACTGCACGCGGAGCTGGGACTGGAGCCGCCGCCTCCATTGTTGCCGCTGCTGCCCAGGTTGTTACCACTGCCCAAATACTGGCCGACATTCGTGTGCTGTTTGGGCGAAGTGCCGGCGGATTGCGTGTAGCTGGGCAGCGTAAACTGGCGAGTTGGACAATTGGCAATTGGACTAGAACTGGACTGTATCGAATCGCAAGTGGAGGAGCGTGAGCGCAGCACTGGCGAATCGCCACCCGCAAAGCTGGGTGGACGTGAGCGGGACTTCTGTGTGAATAGAATGTAATAAATGTAAACAATGCGGATCAGTATTAAGAAACTATGGTTTGCATGATTATTTCGATTGTGTGTACAAAATGATGTAATATATCGCAATTTGGTGAGTTGAATAATAAATTAATACATTTCGGAAAACAAAATCATTTTTTATACAATAATTATGAGCATTCTCTAACACGAAGTCTCTATAACTCTTGTGGCAGATGGAAGCTTGAGTTAGATAAGTTCGACTGTATTTCAATGTTTTAAAATTGAGTCTATCATCAATCAGATATTTGTTTGCATTTAAAAAACCTTTCCAATGCTGTTTGCTGACTCGTATATCATTAATACTCTATATAATCTGAGCAGCTTAAATACTTGTACTCACGCGCTCATCGATGACGGTTTCATCGTCACTGAAATCTGTGGAACCATCCTCGTTGGGCAGATTCCAATCGGTGTTGATGTGATCAAAGGCGCTCTTCTCCCGCTTTATGGCACATTCAATCTGCAGTGGACAAACGCAAATAGTAAATAACTCGAAACATAAAAATGTATTCGAGTATTTGCTTACCAGCTCCCTACAGCTATTGTGACCCATCTCTTTGGCAATGTCCAGGGCTGTTTTATTCTGTGAGTTTCGTAGCTCATAGTCTGCGCCGGAGCGCAGCAGCAGCTTCATGCACTCGCGACGATCGTGCAGCGCACACAGATGCAGCGACGTATTCTTGCCGGTGACATCGAGCAGTCCGGGCGGATTGGTGGCCCTGTTCAAGCCCTTGGGCGGCATATTCTGTATGAGGAAATCAACGATGTGCAGCGTGGATCCGCCCTCGCGCAGCACGGCCAAATGGAGGGCGGTTTCGCCCGCATCGGAACTGGGCAAACAGCAGGTGAGATCAGCGCCCTCGGCCCACACCTGCAGCAGCTGGCTCATATCCGCATTCACGATCGCCTGCTCCAGATCGCAGCGCAGATCGTTGTCGTCGGCACAGGTGCGCATCACATAGCGCTTGGCCACATATTTAGCGCGTATGAAATCGTAGCGCTCCTCCCTGCAAACAGAAAAGAACGATTACAATCGGGGAACGAAACAACAGCTATTGAAACAAAAAAGTCACTGTTTAGGATGTCTTCCAGAATACATCTGAGTCGATCAAACTATTTGTGGTTACTCCGGGTGTATAAACACGCAATAAAACCGTTTGTAATATTAACCAATCTATATTTAAATTAACTTTTGTTTTACCTTTTATTACATTTAACAAAAATAGTTAAAGGTTTTAGGTAGGTCTTTTTGAAAATAACAAAAGTTTTACTAGATAGCTGCACTAAATTTGGATTGTAAGTGCTCCCTAGGTTCTGTATACATTTTCTAAAGACTTTTATATCCAATTGATTTTTATAAATTATTTCTGTAAGTAAAAGTGATTTTTAACCTTAACATTCCCTGATTATTATGAATACATTGGATTTGCTGCAGTAGTTCAGCTAGCGTGGCTTGACTTACATGCTGCTCTCGTGGCTGAGCTTGCCCCTGCCCAGCTTGGCCTCCATGATGTCATTCAGTGTGCTGTTGCCCATGGCGCGCGCTATCAGCAGATTCGCTGTGGTCAGATTGTCCAGCGTGAGGCTCTGGATGCGCGAGTGATGCACGCCGAGATCGCGATGCACGCCCGAGCACTGTATGCAGACGAGGATGCCAAAGTTGAGGCTGATCCAGGTGACATCGTTGCGCGAGCCACAATCGCAGCACCTATCGTTGCCCGGCAGCAGTTGTACATAGCGAATCACTGTCTTCTGCAGCTCCACGAGGCTGGGACTCATCTGGGGATTGGCATGCTGGAAGGCCTTGGTCAGGGCCTTCTCCTTGCAGTTGACCAAGACGGCCATCCAGGCTTTCTGATCCGATTCGTCCTCCGCTTGAAAGTGATACGGTCGATTGTCTAGCACAGGAGAGGAGATTAAAGAAGAGTAAGTGATGCACAAATGGATGGTGTGCTGAATCACTTACAGCTGATTAGATCGAAGCCACGCTTGTCATCTGGCACCGGCTTAATCTGGCAGGTGAGCAGATTCACTCGAGTCGGTGGCTTCGATTCGTCCGCGTGGAAAATGTCGAGGAAGCCATCGCTGGTGACGCGACAGCGTCGCTTCTGCCACACTCGTCGCACCTTGCCCTCGCTCTTCTTGAGCAGATGGCCCTGGCGAGTCACCCCGTGATGCTTGTCGCCCTGCAGCTGATGCAGCGAGTAGCCGGTGCCCGCACCTCCACCCCCGCTGCGATTCTCCGACGCCGGCGTATTGTCCACTCGCTCGAAGTCCGGTGTGCTGCGCAACAATGTTCGCAGGTCGAGCAGACTGCGCCTGTCCTCGTCCTGCTTCTGCTTGATCACATGCAGCTTGTCGCTCAGGGCACCGATGTACGTGCCGAAGTGTTCGATCGTTTGCAGGCCATCTTTGAAGTAGCTGCAATGCAATGCCAGTGACTTTAGTTATATAAATGCGTACACAATAAACAGTAAACAACAAACAGTAAACAAAAGCAAATAGCCAATGGGCGAAGACAGTGGTTTGACGAATGCCCGACTAGACGAATACCCTAGTAGAGATACAACACGAAATCAAATTAAAAAGAGCTCTAATAATATCAGAAATATACTAAAAAGATTTATGTTCCAATTAGATGTTTATCGATATTGTGGAAATGGCAAAACTTATCGGAAACAAAATGTAAGCTTGTTCTACATACATATAACCACTAAGCATACCATAGAACAGCCCATGGGTTAAAAATGTTGTATTTTTGACTCAACAGAAAATAGTAATATTAACAAGACATTTACATTTAAAAGCTGTGGTCGGAAAACTAACATTTTTCGAAACCAGAATATGTACTTTGATATTCTTTAATTTAAATTTAATTAAGAATTTGTGATTAATATAAATACAAAAAATATGTCTAATAATAATGGTATATACTACTAATTATACACATATCAAACTTTTAATAAGTGATGGGTCAAATAAGCTGTGATCCACTTTATCCCTGAGAGCAAAGTATAGATGGACAACAAAGCACCTTGCCTCAATCAATAATATTAAAAGTTATTGCATAATTTCAAAAGTCCCATTTTAACCAATTTTAAGAAATTACAGGGTATACAAATTAGCATGCAGCTCAGCTTGGCCTGGGCCAAAATCCAAACAAAAACTCACTTATTCAGCGCGTGATAATACTCGATAAAGTGCTGCAGCAGCTCAATGCCAGTTTTTGTTTTGATCTCTTTGTATTTGAGAAGATACTCGCAGGTCTGCAGCTGATAGAGGCGACGCTCCTTTTCCATTTCATCCGCAACGACAGCCGCATCGATCTCAGTGCGTACCATGCCCGCCTCCTTGGCCTGTGCCTTTTTCTCCTTCTCAATTTTGATAAACTTCGCCTCGTAGTCTTTGGCCGCCTTATCGAAGGGACGCTTCATATCGCCCTTGACGCCACGCAGTTCGCTCTTTAGCATCGAGTCCACCGGAAACATGACAATGTTGTTAATGTTTTGCATCTGCCATTGAAAGTGGGACAACAAGATAAGTTCAGGGTTAGTTCAGCTGTATTCAAAGTGACAAAGTTTACTTTTCTCATGCTCATTGCAAGTTTAACATGCACTTTAAACAGCGCTTGCTTAGCCTCGTTGTAGCTGAATCTGCTTGGCAGAAGCTATCAAGCAATATATATATATTTTGTACATAAGAAAAGTATTACAGCGCTATCTCATTGCAATGCACCGCAGAAAAACATATCTTTAATCAGCTGTTTAGTTTGCCGTGAACATTGCAATATAATATATCTAATTGATATATTTCTAGCGACATTATTCAACTACTTACCAGTGTTTTCATCAGCGCACTGAGCTCTTTGGTGACCACAGAGAACTTGAGAAACGCTGCTCCAATGTCGGGCTCATCCTGATCAATCACCTTGCCGCCCAGCCGCTCCAGTCCGCGCACCATGAACATTTCATTGTCCACATGAGCTATATATGGAAGAGTTGTCCATTATGTATTAATAAGTAGTAATAAGTAGCTAGATAGCATTGTTACTTACTATTGCCAGAGTTGTGTATGGCTTTGACGGCCTTCTTCAGCTTGGTAAGACCCTCTCGATCGAACTCCAGACGCTGCAAAAAATAAAAGGGGATTAGTTTTTCATCAGCATTATGCACATGATTTAATATTATTTAAATCCTATTGACATCGAATGTATAGCAATATATTTATTTATTAAAAATGTTTATGTGAAGCTTATAGATTAGGACCCTTATAATTGTGGGCTTACGTATTAAAGGGTGGGCGAGTGACGTGATCGTGAATGCGCGTTACGTTAGTACTTGATAAAAGCCGTGACTGTGCGTAATATGAAAAGGGTTTTCAAAATATTGTGAATTTAATGTTGTGTCTGTATTTGTGAATGAGTAAAAGTTGTCTTCTTACATTAAGCAGTGAGCGACGTGAACGAACAAAAATGGGCGTGAAATCGCGTGACGTGACAGGAAAAAGGCTCACGAGCCCTTCTCTGTGACATATTATTTACATTCTTATAGAATATCAAATTAAATTTGTTTAGCATTATTTATTGTTCATGTAACTTTTTGGTTAGTATTATTCTTAATTTTTTCTTGTAATTATTTTTTATGTGTAAACTTTTTTATTTTCTATGTATGTTTTTCTTTTATTTGTGATAATTGATATGTGTACTATTCTTTATTTTCCAGTAACAAGTGAAGCTATGCATTTTGGCGGAGACTTCCCCCCTAAGCTCCCTTAACACATATTCCTGCAGTTTCACAGCTCGTTTAACCTCTTGACTTCTCAATTAATATTAATTCATTCTATTGCATTAGACACGCTGTTGAATGGAGCCAATCAGTGCTTGTTCAACGAATTTGAAATAAGTTTGAATATTGTTAACCTTAAGAACTAAGACCAATTATGGATAAGAACGTCTTGTTATACATACATATGTCATTGGGTTTCAAATTCAGCAAGTATAAATGTTAAAGAAGTGAATCGATGATTAGATAAATACGTAATTTGACAAGCATAGAAACAGCAAAAGAATTTGAAACTTGGGGTACTACTATTCGCAGTTTAACAACTAAAATTGTTAGTGGTCAGCGATAAGAACGCTGCGAAGATGTTGTTAAAAGCGTGCTAATAAAGATTAGTCATATGTATGTGTTCATAAGCATTTGCGGCAAAGTTGATGGCAAATATTTGGAACGCAAATTGCTTAGAACAATAACAAATTAAGTTGGTCAACCCAACAACTGGTTTCCGTTTCTCTTTCTAGCGACCAAGCGAGTTTTTTCCGTTGTGCCTTGATAACAAAAGACGAAGTTCGTAAACCGTTGAGACGCCGCCTGGTCAAGTTACTTTTAGCCCAAAACCGCATTATATTTATATTATTATACAAATATGCGTATTGTGAATGAGCTGTTCTGTTGTTAATAATACTCTTATTGTATGCGAGGACTTAATTCTTATTTCATATAGAGCGACACATATGTACATATATACATAAGAATATGTGAATGGATATGTGCATTATAGAAAATTCTATTTCGAGCGGCTTTACGAGTGTGCCAAAAAAACAAAGACTGAAATGAAAGGTGTGTCATTTTGGGTTCATTTATTGATTTGCCCATTTGGGGCGCACTTTGGAAACCCATCAGAGATATTAAATATTAAACATTTAATTTGATGACAAACATTCGTCAGGAACAAATAAAATCAGGGCGCGCTGTTTGAAGCGTATTGAACTAAAATTTATAGCTAATTTCCTGCACACTGGTATTAAATTAACGAAATTTAACGTCATTTAGGTTTAATTCATTTTATTTTTTCATGATGACCAAATGGAGTATGCTATGATATAACAAAACTTTAAATAAAAACAATTCTAAAATCAAATTAAAATTATAAAATGCATTATAATTTTGAGTTTCTGGATGTATTTCAATTCTAAATTGGACCAACACTTGTTGCAAAAGTGAAAAAACCACGACCAGTACGAACAAAGAAATTGTTTGAGTAAATACAATTTGAAGAGCCTAAATCGATTTAAATACAATTTAACATTCATTCCGTTCAGTTTCTCGTTATGTTTGTAAGCTTTATTTGTTTATAATCAAAGCTACAAATGCGATTCACACATTTTATGAGGGCCTGGAGGCCACTGTGCCGCTGCTGACGGCTATGGCTAATTTTAGCGAAAGAATTGGAGCGCAGAGATTTCGAGGAAAAATGTTTTAGGGAACAGCAGCGTGCACAGGAATTTCATGCATAATCAACTGTGGGTGTGCCCACATATACACACATACGTACATATTTTGTGGTTACTCAATTGATAAGCTCTGATCGTTGCAACTTTAAGCTAAATATGCGGCACATATGGCAACGTCTGCTTTATCATACGCCTTTTCCGCCCGCACTTGCCCTTATCAGCAGCAAACGCATACCAATGACTGATTGTACGTAAGTGTGAGTGTGAGTGTTTGTTTGTGTATGTTTTTTATGGGGTGTAACAGCAGCTGCAATGACTAAAAATAAAATATTGCTTTGCTTGCGTTTCAAAGGGGGCTAAAGTCTAGGCAAGGGGAGCACACGTAGGCCAGCTGCATTGATTTAAGAATGTGCACTTTCATTATTTATGACTTTTAATGGAGGAAGAAGAAACCACCTGCAATTGCCAACGCCGACGTCATCGTAGAACAATTGCAAATTGCTGGCAGCCCCGCCAGCTAGAGAAAGAGAGAGTGAGAGAGAGAGAGCAGAGGGGCATGATTGTGGTGGGGTTCACTTGGCGCAGCGCCAAGTGCAAATGCATTATTTTTTTTCCCCATAGGCCACACTGTGAAAATACATAATAAACAAATTGGTTTTTTGTGGGGGAGTAAATAAATAGCAGTAAATGTGTATGTGTGTGTCTGTGTGCTGGATCATTGATTAGCTACCTTGAACTTTTGTGAGCATGCGAGAGAGTGAGTGGTAGTAATGCTTACCTCTTCCAATATGCTAATCGTTTGACGGCAGTCCGGCATACGGGATGCAAATGTGGAGGTGGTGGGCGAATTGTAATCGTCACGCGTCTCCTCCACAAACTCAGAGATGCCAATCAATGCTGGCGGCATTTTAATATTGTTGATGCTTCACTTTTACTGGGCACACTTATTTCTTCTTTTTGTTTTTGCACACACACACCAAACAAAACGGCAAGCGAACTGAACTTCAAGGACAACCAGGCAACAACAACAACAACAAAATACGAATAAACGGCAAACGAGAAGAGAGCAAAGTGGAAAGCAGAAACGCGACCCGGACAGCTGCTGCTGCTGCCTTCGACCAGCAACAAAGGATCACACGACACGAGGCAACAGGAATAGGCAGGATAACAAACGACAACGTTTACGATGCCTTCGCTTCTTCGTGTTTTGTGTGCGTCCCGTGTGGTTTGCGTGTGTTCGTGAGAGTGTGCGTTTGTATTGGGTTTGCTGTTGGCACGTACGTCTGTATGGGTGTACTCTCTTATTACTCTCTTCCTTGTGCTGCTGCAATGTTCACGTTATATTCCTTTTTCGGTTTTGTACACTACACTTTTACACACGCTGCCGTTGCACATTTACGATTTACGCACACATTTTTACTGCGCTTGTCGTACACTTTTAAGGCGCGCCACCTGATCGCCTCATCTTGCAGCAAAATTCGAGTAGCAGTCGCAGTCGAAGTCGAAGCGCAATTAATGTTACAGTAGTAGAGAAATGCGCCGCGCATATTTAAAGCCCGCAACTGTTTGTCACATTGCTAACAGGCGTGCATTAGTTTAAAGCACTCGTGCATAATTACAGTTGATTTTTCACTTTTAACTTGCGACGAGCCCGGGCGGGTGGTAAAATAAAATATTATTAATATTGCAATTTTTGCTGCTCTGCTGGCGTCGTCGTCGCGTACACTGTCGCAGTGTTGCCCTATAGTTTACTACCAATAAAGTGCTAAAAATGCCCGAATGCAAGTAGTCGTACAGCCAGCACAGTGGCTGTATGTTTCAGGGCTACAAGCATATTGTTAGCTAATTTAAAAAGGTACTAAATAGCAGTTGTGCGTTCCTCATACCCTAGTATCATCTTGAAATCGACAGCAAAATTATATATATGTAATAGATATCAACGAATAAACGACTATGTGTGCATACATGCACATACGAATGTGTTTTTCTCACTGTTTCTACATAATACTACAAAACTCTATTAGCAGCGTACCGGGCATGAACCGAAAAAACTGAGTAACTGTGTTGAACAAGTTCCGTTCATGAGCTCGTTTGCGTTTACTGAGCGAACTTCACTCATTAAACTCCTACTTTGGTACTATAACACAAGTAAAAATATATATTTTACAATAAACTAAACCAGATTATCATAAAATGGCGGGCAAAAGACAAGCGACCTCGCATCTGGACCACACAAACTGGGAGCAGGAGGATGAGCCTGAGGAGCGTGGTACGTTCAAAACGGCGCCGCCGGAAGAGTTGAAAGCACGCGTTATCAAAAAGGCAACAAGACGGCAGGCGTCAACCGGCGGGCCCAAAGACGATGACGCCGCTGAGACACCGCGTAAAAGTGTATTTAGCGGCTTTTCAGGTGAGTTTGCATTGCATGCGTTTCATTTTGTATGGCTGCTCATAGAAATATCGTTTAGGTTTTGGCAAGCCTGCAGCCAGTGCAAATGCCGGCATCGCAGCCGGTTCGCCCTTTGCATTTCTATCCAATCTGCCGCCAACGGCAGCTGCAGCTGAGAAGCCCAGTGGGAGCCAAGATGCCAAACGCAAAATGTTTGCGAGTGACACAAGTTTCAGGAGTGAATTAACCACTGCAGCAGCAACATCATCAGCCGGCAGTTCAATTTTTGGCAACAGCTCAGCTGCCGATGCCACCAAATCGCCCAAGACCACAATTTCCATGTTCAAAGCGGCCGCGGAGCCTGTGTCCATGTTCAAGTCGTCCGTGGAGATGTCAGCGACGAACAGTGGCTCGAAGAGCGTATCGCTGGAGTTTCGTAATAATGTGGGTGCATTGAATATGGCCGTAATGAAGTTTCTGCAACAGCACATGGACAAAAATCCGTACTGTATACTGTCGCCCGTATTTAGCAGTTACGACAAGTCTTTGAAGCAGCTGCAGCAGAAGCACGATCCCAAAAGTGATGTGGCGAAGACGGCTGCAACAGTAACAACAAAACTACCAGTAGCAGCTAGCGGCTTCTCGTTTGGTAAAGCCAGCCCTACCACTACTGTACAGTCCTCGACTCCTGCTGCTCCCATCACGAGCTTCTCTTTTGGTAAAGCCGCCGACACCTCTGCACCATCCTCGACTCCAGCTGCAGCCACCTCGAGCTTCTCGTTTGGCAAGCCCAGCACTTCCATTTCCGCCGCCGACACTGCTGCACCCACCAAGGGCTTCTCGTTTGGCAAACCCAGCGCTCCAATTGCCGCCAGTCCCGAAAAATCAACAGCGTCCCCGGCTGCTGCCGGCTTCTCGTTTGGCAAGGCAAGCTCTATCGATACAGCATCAACTGCCCCGTCTGCCTCACCAGCTGTTGGCTTCTCGTTTGGTAAACCCAGTGCTAATTTCACCGCCACGACCTCACCGTCCCTGGCCGCTGCTGCACCCGCTGCCACCTTCTCCTTTAGCAAACCCAGCGCTAGCAGCTCCACTTCCGCCGACGCTGCTGCACCCTCCAAAGGCTTTTCGTTTGGCAAATCCAGCACTGCCATTGGAGCCTCCACAGACAGCGACAGCGATACAGCTGCACCATCTCTGTCCTTTGGCAAGAAGCCGAGTTGCACAGTAACAAGCGGTGGCACCACGAGCACAGTCACAGCACCGCTATTCTCCATGGGCACTGTGCAAAAGCCAAACACCTCGCCGACCAAGTCGGAGGCAACGTCCAGCACAGCTCCGACCAGTATCTTCAGCCTGGGCATGAAATCATCGCCGAGTGCCGGCAATAAAGGTGACATGCCCAAGACGAGCTTCTTCTTTGGCGGCAATAACAATGATGCTGCTGCTGGTACCTCGTCGCCAAAGACAAACGGTTTCAGCTTTGGCCTAAAGAGCGCCGATGATCAGCCGAGCACATCAGGCTTCACGGGTTTCGGCAAATCAGCTGCCGGCGACACGAAGTTGCCATCATCGAGTGGACTGTTTGCAAACGCTGCATCCCCATTTTCGTTTGGCAATGTGAAGCCGCCACCGCCGGCAGCAGACAGCAATGCCGCCGAGGACGGGGAGGAGGATAGTCCACCAGTGGTGCAGTTCAAGCAGGTATAGGCAAACACTTTCAAGCAGTTTATTAGTTTATTAAAAAAATTACAGTTAACCTTAATAATTTGTTTATAATTTGTCATTTACCCACCACCGTAAAAAGTTTCATACTTCAGTTTTCCAGCCATTTTCCGAATTTGAAAATGCTTTTCCCCAGAATTTACACCAGTAAACCCAATTTTTTAAATAGGGAGGTTCATTTTCCTAATAAGTAAAGCAGTTTAAAAGAAAATGGTATACACATTTTATTGAATTTTGATCATTAGCTTGAACCCGATCGGATGAAAAACAATGAAGCTTTATGCAACAGGAAGGTGATATCTCTTATGGTTTGGGCCATTCGTTGCTCAACAATCGCCATCGCCAATCAATACGAATTTATTTATATTTAATTATATGAATTCAATTTATTTGAATACTCTCGCAGGTTGTTGAGGACGATGCCATATTCTCCAAACGCTGTAAAGTCTTCGTCAAGAAGGGTCAAGACTTTGCCGATCGCGGCGTGGGCACTCTGTACTTGAAGCCCGTCAAGGATTCAAAGAAGACACAGCTGCTGGTGCGCGCCGACACCAATCTGGGCAACATCCTGGTCAATCTGATACTGACTGATGGACTTCCTTGTCAGCGCATGGGCAAGAACAATGTGATGATGGTCTGCATACCCACGCCCGAGGAGAACAAGGCGATGTCCATGCTGCTGCGCGTCAAGACCGGCGAGGAGGCCGACGAACTATTGGAGCAAATCAAGAAGCATACAGTCTAAACAATTACTAGACGAGTGAATTGCGACTCGTTTATTTATGTTATTTGATCGTTTACTTTAACAAAAAATTATGAAAATATATAAACACATGAGAATGTATATGCATCTGCAATATTAATCCACCGAGGACACGATCACCTTCGCCTCAATCAGCTCCCTATAGTGCAAATTTAAATTAGGCGTCGCATCGCAAGACGTATCCAAATTGGAGGCATATTGCCGCAGTATGGGGCGGCTAACACTGCTGACGGCTGAAAGAAACATAAAAATATACATTTTAAATTCATGTACAATACCCTTGCAGAGGATATAATTTTGTCTTCAAAAGTTCAACGCATAGGAGGCATTTATATTTTTAAAGCGGCCACTTAAGTCAGCATATTAGTCACATATCTGAAATGTGAAATCAGTCACAGCAAAATGACCCAACTCACCAGTTACCTCTGATCTTAAGCACCTACTATGCTGGAAAAAAATAACTAAGATGCGGTCTACAAGCATTTGCTACTGTGGCCATATCAGGCACCTAACTCTCAGGATTCTGACTGTTTGCTAGTCACTAAGCGGTTATATGGATAATATAGTTTAATGCTAATAATTACCGATTACATGAATTGTTATGCCCTTTGTGCGGCGATTGATGTAGGCGCAGGTGCCAGCAATGTAATCGGTGCAAGGCGGCACAGCTGAACTCTTTGTATCCCATTGACTCTTCAATTTGGCCAGCTTGAAGATGACGGTCTCACCGGCATTCGGCAAATTCGTTAATGGTGCCGCATTGCGCAACATGTCCTCAATTAAATCCATGGTCTCATCGTTTTTCATAGGCACTGACACCACATCTGTGTCCGAGTCGTCATCCACATTTGTGTCATCGAGCACCATAACGTCGTCTTCCGAATCCGAGTCCAGCAGACTCTGCTCAACCAGCAGACTCTGCTCAGCCAGCAGACTCTGCTCAGCCAGCAGACTCTGCTTGGCCAGCGGTGTTGGTGCTTCAGTAATCGGTTCGTCCTCCAGCACAGTGACATCTTTTTCTCCTGGCTCGGATGAAGCAGTTGGCGTTGCTAGCTTCGGCTCCACTTTAACTGGCGATGAAGTCGATGTATCTGCTGCCTCCACAACAGCTATTTCCGCGTCTTCCTCTGAGAATTTTGGTCTGTCTGGCGGCGGTATAATAATATTTTCTAGAATTTTTATTGGTTCCGCTTTGCGTGGCAACTCGAAAATGCGCACTGCATTACTGTCCAGCTCCATCAGTGGACAACGAAACTCGGCTTCAGGTGTGACTCTTGTTGCTTGACAGCTCGTCTCTACCGCTGTGGCATCGGCTGGTGGCTCCGCTTCCAGTTCATCTTCTGTATATGTAATGTGCTTATTGGAGCTATTCGCTGCCTTAACGCTACTAAGATCGCCACCATCAGAGTTTGTGGATTGCCTTTGCATGGACTGATGTGGCTTAGCCGTCCCTTCACTGGGCCGTATGCTGCTCACTTCTGGCGCTTCCAGTTCCTCTTCATATCTATTGTCCTGCCGCTTGGATTTATTTTTTTTTATACTTTTTCCAGTCAGCCCATTCGTAGTGTTTGTCTTTGGTGAGGGTTCCACAAACGTTGTTTCGACGTCTGTGACATTTTTGCACTTGGAACGCTTGGGCAGATTGGGTGTCGAGCTGACGAGTTCTTTTTCCGCTTCCACCGAACGATTTTTGCGTTTCCTGCTTATTTCAGACACAGGTTGGAGACTGCACCGCTCTTGGTCTTCATCCAGATCGAGGTGAAAAGCCTTGAGTGACTCGGCTGATCTGAGTACCTTGATGGACTCCTTTGGTGGTAAATAGCATCCATCTTTGGTCAACAAGCTTATATTTGTCTATAAGATTCACATATTTCTCTATATTACACAAAAACAATAGAGTATATGTACATACCAGTTTGAACAGATTTTGTATGTGATCCTGTAGCTCCTTGACATTTTCCCATGTAGCATCAACCAATATCAAGGAACAGCTGCGTGCGTCAGTGAAAAAGTTGGAGAGATCCACTCTCATAGGGAAATTATGCATTATTATGTTGTTTAAATCGTGTTTAAACTTTTAAGCATATTGCAAGCATGGCTGTGTGTGTACACTGTGACTTCGGCGGCTTATCGATACAAGAAGTTATCGAGTAACAATGCTTCATAAAATAAATAAATAGCAAAAAGGGTATATAAAGTAGCAGGTGAGTAACAAGCAATTGTACATGAAGTGAATCATTTCTTGAACAGTATTACGAATATATAAGCATGTTTAATAACTATTTTTATATTATTTATTTGGTTATTTATTATATTATTATTACTTAAAACTTAGAATTAAGATTTAATTACAAAGTTGTTTTGTAGCCACAGCAAGAGAGAGAGAAAAAAAAGAGTGCTAGTTTAATATACAAAATAAAACCAAACTAGTGATTATCCGCATTACAGGGTATCTTCTTATCACGCACACGCAACTAGTATATTTTTACTCGTTCAAAGTATCGATACATTGAACATCCCTCACAGAAAGCCCATCCACTTCTTGTATACTACTCCAAACGAAAACGAAAACAAATAGTTTCTTATCACCTTCAATTAAAGTTAGTCATCATAATTTGCACTAAGGCTTAGAATGTGAAATCACCAGACAAAATCAATCCATTAATTCGTTCGCGATATTGGCCAACATGAGTAACGGCGAGAACAACACAAACTCACGCAGCCAAAACCAAAACCAAGGCCAAGGTGCTGCTGCGGCTGTTGCTGCTGATGCCAATGCGAGTGGGAGTGCAGCTGGAGCAAGCGGACTTGGCAGCGCGGAACAGAGTATGTACATACATGATTTTTTATTTATATATGCACATATGTATGAAAAGGAACAGCAGGCTTATAGCCTAGTTAGATTATACTGCATGATGAAGACATTCACACATAGTTCCTTTACTAATGTCTCCTAATCCTGTGCACCCGCTGCTACAGCCACAAAGGAAAAGCGCAGCTGGTTCCATTCTCTGACCAGGCGCAAAAAGTCGGATACAGCTCTGGCCAGATCGAGTTCAGCTGTTCCCGCCGGCCCTCATGCAGTGCAGTTGCAAAACAACAATAATGAGCCCATCGGCGGCGGAATGGAGGCCAGTTGCAGCACAGCTGCATCTACTGGCAACGGGAGCAGCCTTGGCGGCGCTCTGCGCAAGCGCAAGGACAAGAAGAACATGTTCTCCCGCATACGCAAGAAGATGGGCCTGGGCCTGAGCGCCCTGCGCAACTGGCACTCCATGGGCGACGACTGCGACTGCGACGGCGGCACCACGGACGCCATGTACGAGTTTCTGTCGCCGACCATTCGCGTGGAGCCCACGTTACCGTTCACGCACGACTACTTGCGTTTTATAAGGAAGAAGTGGCTGGAGCGACAGGATGCGCCCAACGAGGTCATGTACAGAGCCTGCTCGGAAATGCTCAAGTATGTGTTGATGTGTTCCCATAGTGACTATGCTAATTATTTTTAATTCTTTTGCAGTCAAGTTTGGTACTGGGGCGAGATTTCGCGACGCGACTCCCAGCGGCAGCTGAGCGACAAGCCGACGGGCTCGTTTCTGGTGCGAGATTCGGAAACGAGCGGCTCACAGTTCACGCTCAGCTTTAGGATTGTGAACGTAACGCTGCACTATCGCTTGGAGTATCGGGATCAGTTTTGGCACTTTGAGGAATTGAAATATGCGTCGATTGTTGAGATGATTGAGGACATACTGCATCGCTGCACGAATGACAATTTCGTGTGCTTCGTGAAGGTGCCCAACGAGATGCAGCCGCCGTTTCCAGTGATACTCAAGTATCCGCTCAGCCGGTACTTGAACATGCCCAAACTACAGGATCTCTGTCGACGCGTCCTGCAGAGCCAAATGCCCGTCGCTGAGCTGGCCAAGCTGCCGGTGCCGGCCCAAATGCTGGAGTATCTATCCGTTGAGCGTGAATTGGTATTTCAAAGCTAGGCGCATTTTGCTGTGCCCGAGCTGGTGTTTTAGCTTTAATCAAAGTGAAAACCAAAGAGGATAACAGGCAGCTTCGACAGTTTAACGGCACTGCCACCAGTTATGCATGTATCTATTTCAATAGAATTGCTTGAATCTTGAAAACAAACTAGAGGATTAACGCGTGTCGCATTTTTTAAAACACGACTTTTTCAATATTTTTATAGTTGCGTTAAATCAGTTTACATTTATGTTGCAGAAAACATTTACAATCATTTTCACTTTGCATATCATAATTTTGATTTAGGCATCCACAAAAATGTGGATTGAAAAGTTATGTGCAGAATTATATTGATAAACCAACGCTTTTAAATCTAACGTTTTTTTTACTAAAGATATATCTCTCAA
Organism: Drosophila flavopinicola; assembly: GCA_035042425.1. Classification (NCBI taxonomy): domain Eukaryota; kingdom Metazoa; phylum Arthropoda; class Insecta; order Diptera; family Drosophilidae; genus Drosophila; species Drosophila flavopinicola. Next base: position 13,013,055 of record JAWNLL010000090.1, read on the forward strand.
GTTAAAATACAAGGTTGTTGTGATCTACTTTTTTTTTTGCGAACACGTATTTTATTGTTTCAGAAAAGAAAACACGACACGCGTTAGACTCCAGTAGAAGAAACACAGGCCATAGCAAAAAAGTTTTGCATAAAGTGTTTTGGAAGTATTTTGTACACACAAGCAATTTAAACACGCACAAACGAAAATTGATACTATATAGTACTATATACCATACCATACCATGTATATGCAATACATATACATATATATATATGTATGTTTTTACTCTATTACTGTATTACCTAAGTATAAATGTATTCGTATATGTGTATATATATAGAATACATGTATGTTATTATTGGCCAAAATTAGTCTATTAACTCGTTTTCCATTGGTCTTGGTCAAGTCTGTACGCCTAATTGATATTGATACTAATTTATACAAAATATATACATCACATATAGTATATGGATGTGAAGCTCCTTAAAAGTATTTGTAAAAATCAAAGTAATACATATGTACTTTTAAGGCCGCAGCTCAAGATATTTGTGTTAAATTTGCATTTGATTCCTAACTTCAAACTAACTTTTGCTAATATATATATATATATATATACATATATATATAGTACATATAATGATCACATGAACTGGGACAGCATATGTTTAACTATATTGTTACAGTGTGTATTTGACATTTATTTAACAAACAGTATGAATAATTTATGTTTGCATATATTTTATCAAAATAAAATTAAATTAAAATATAATTAACTGCTCTCCTCACTGCTGCTGGTGTCCAGTTTCTCCTGCGACTGTCCCTCAGCCTCATCATCCGGCCGCTCCGAGTGATCGTAGATGCGATAGGCTTTAAACTGTCCCACCTTCTTTCCATCCACGTAGTTGAAGCTGTAGAAGCAGCTGCGACACAGGTACGAGGGATCGTGCAGCTGCCGGCAAGACTGCTCCACAATGAAGTGATATCCGCGCAGGCCACACATGAAACAGGAGCGCCTATTGAAGTGGTTGAGGGCACGCAGAAATGGATACGAGGGGCGACACATCATGTGCGGCCTCAACACCTCCACCTGCGAGAACACAAACAGATGCTCGCAGTTGCCATGGTGAAGATACTGCAGTGGTGCGCCCAGTCTAACGGTGAGATCCCGAAAGCGTGTCGCCTCCATTGAAGCAAACTGAAACTCTTCGTCCTGGACGCCCTGAGCCGTGCGCGCCCATTGAATCACCGTCTCTGAGTAGTCGGGATTGTTGGGATTGCGCGTGTCATTGTAGAAGATGCCGTTAATGAAGAAGTAGCCGGGATTTGTGTCCAGCACGGGCAGCGGCGCTTCGGGATCCTCACTAATGTCCACAAACTGTCTGCCATTGCAGATGCAGGAAACTTTGTCGCGCAACTCGCTCAAATAGTTGCTGCCCAGGCACACGAACTCCTCGGCAAAGACGGGACGCTCTAGTTTGTAGCCGCGATGAGCCGCACGTGGTGGCCGATAGAAGCGCACGGTTATCTCCAGCTCGAACTGTTCTAGTTTACACATCGTGTCCACCGTCGTCGGCGACTCGGCAATCAGACGGTAACTGTACTGTGTGCGCGTGAACGGATTGCGACGAGATTTCACCTTATGCTCACTAATAGCCGTGTATGTTTTCGGCACCTTCCCGTCAATCTGCGGCTTCGTTACACTATGACGCTGTGTATCGACGCCTGGTTCAAATACATTGATCAGGTTGTCATCGGGCGCCTCGAGCAGTTGCAGTGAGCAGCTGGTTGCCACATCCGGCAAGACCGGTGAATCATTGGCAAAATAAAAGGGCACCTTGTCGACGTCCTCAACTGGTGTGTTTAGCAGATTTTTATATTCCTCTAGGAATTCAGATAGGTTTATTGGCGGTTCTGGTGGCTCGAGTACATTTTCCATTATGCTAAAAGAGATAAGACAACTATTATGATATTTAAACGATATTTTATTTAATAGTATAATGGGGTGCGTGACAAAAATGTCTTTGATTTTGATCTGCTTTCAACTTTTGGTGCACCTACAGCATCAGCTGTTCCATACATCATTTAAAGCAAGGGACAGAGTGGCCGGTCCGCCATAAAAAACTTATCGAAACACTCTGGGCACACAGTTAACAAAAATTTAATCGGTTTCTAGGCTATTTACGTTTTAATTGCGCTCAACGTTTTATATATTTTAAACTCAATTTAAAATTTCATGAAATATAAAACCAATTAAGCGTGCACTTTGATTTAATTTAAAGTTAAGCTAAATCAAACGACGGAATACCCTTTATATAAGAAAAAGCACATATCTCGTGGCTTGTCACGCCCCCATCTTTAGTCTTGCACATACACAGTTTACTGTTCTTTGCCAAATTTGTTGATTGCGTCCCTGTAGCTGATATTTAATTTAAGCGTTTGGGATTTTGCTTCCTCCTGGTGCTGATCCTCCTCGACCTTAATATCCTGCGGCAGATTCTCAATATATACACGCTCGAAACTGATGACTTTGTCCGATTTGTTCATGTATTTATATTGTTGTCGGCATACTGGCTCGTACAGTGGATCCCCAAATACGCTGTTGGTGTCTTTTTCGAAGAAAACATTGGTGCCCATTGCCATGTCATAAGATCCTGCAAAACTGAGTCTTGTTAATCGTAGTTGCCGGATGCTTGTATGCCAATGTCGCACCTTTGAAAATGTTACCATTAATCTCGGCCATGGGTGTGTCACTCTCAAGAGCAATTATTCTGATGGCAGCATCTTCGTGCTTCAGTTGATGTGGTGCCAGGTGATTTTTGAAGTCGGCGTAAACCAAATACTCGGTTTCCTCGTACTCCGAGTCAGAATCGCTCATGGTAAATTGGTGGTGGATACTGTTTTTCCAGGTGTCACAAATGTTTCTATCGATAACTATTGTACCAAAAAGTAATTTTACTTTGCCATCTCTAGAAACGAGGCGAATCCATATTCGCTGCGTTTTTTTGCGTTGACAAAATCGTTTCTGTGAAAAGGGTGTCGAACTGTTGTAAATACAGAAATAATAGTAAATATTACTACTTCTGTGTATGTCAGAAAGTGTAACCAACAAAAACAATACCAGCACGAACGCTAGAACTATTCAAAGTCATAAACACACTGTTGTTTCGGTCGTAAGTAGCGTGTGCGGATTATCATTAGGCAGCGGCCATTTTGAGCGAACGCAGAAACGTCAGCAGCAGCGCCTTGCCTTATATTTTCGACGTAAGTGGTTGTTAAGCACACATATACATATGTGTGTAAATGCAAATACATTTATATTGCATATGAATGTGCAACGCATTTATTGATTTTTGGCAAATGGAAAGAAGCGCCAATTAAATAGCTTAATGACACGTACATTTAATCCTAATGGTACTCTTTGTTAATCGACATTTACTCTTCCACTGCGTTCTCTTTGCAGTGAATTAAGATATCGATAACTACCGCAGTGCCGCTATAAGCTTTTACGCGACAAAGTAAAGCTTAATAAACGTAAACAAACTACACCAAAGTTCAAAATCTAAACAAATTAATTCAAACAATGGCCGATGAAGATATTACTTTAAACGAGGACCAGCTCTTGGAGTCGCTGGATGAGACAAACGGCGACCAAGAGCCTGAAATTACGACTGAACCAACTGAGGTAAGTGTTGTATGCGGCAACAAACCAGTTTCCATTTCGCCTTGAATTCAAAAACACGTTGTAATTCGCGGAAAAAGCTCAAATGCAAAGCTCGCGAAACAAAGCGGCAGCCATTTTCGAAGCGTCCCATTCGCTCACATTTACTCACTGTGTCTCAAGCACATCGCATTTTTGGCATTTTTGAATAATTAAATGTTTTAAACAATTGTCAATTATAAATTACTAAATTCGCTACTTTCCATACACACTGAAGGAGAACAGCATGCAGATCGACCCAGAACTGGAGGCCATCAAGGCACGCGTCAAAGAGATGGAGGAAGAGGCTGAGAAAATCAAACAAATGCAGTCAGAGGTAGACAAACAAATGGCGGGCGGTTCAACAACCGGTTTGGCCACCGTGCCGCTTTCACTTGAAGAGAAACAGGAGATAGACACGAGGTCCGTCTACGTGGGCAATGTGGACTATGGCGCCTCTGCTGAGGAGCTCGAGGCACATTTCCATGGCTGTGGCACAATCAATCGCGTGACCATCCTGTGCAATAAGGCTGATGGACATCCCAAGGGCTTTGCCTACATTGAGTTCGGCTCCAAGGAGTACGTGGAGACTGCACTGGCCATGAACGAAACTCTGTTCCGAGGACGTCAAATTAAGGTGCGTCTATTTTATATTATCGTTTAGTTCATTTATATTGTTACTAGTTGTGTCCGTTATTTATATTTATTTGCAAATATGTTAGGGACGTGGTGAGTCATAGCGCTCACTCCGTTATTTTTTTGGTAAATAAGAGTCAGCATATAAGCTTTGGCTGCGACGGCTAGCAAACAAAAACCGCAGACAAGAATGCTTCGCTTCAAGTCGCAATCGTTAAAAATAATAAAACAGAAAAAAATTTAGTTCGGTTTTAGAACGACTCACACAAATTAATAAATTACTCATTATACCATGAACCCATTAAAAATGGGCAAAAGTTTGTAACAGGCATAAGGAAGCATCTCCGACCATATAAAATATATATATTCTTGATCAGTATCAAATGCCGAATCGATTTAGCCATGTCCGTCTGTTTGTATGAACACGCGGATATAAGAGACTGTAAGAGCTAGAGACTTCATATTTGAAATATAAGTTCTCGTAGTCCCGGGACAGATCAAGTGTGTTTCATTTTATCGATAACTCGTTCCGTTCAAAAGTATCGGTACATTTATATTTCAGACTAGCGTTTTTGTGCCATAACTTCAAAGTTATGAGAGCTAGAGGCACCAAATTTGGCATGTGTAATATCGAACAGCATACACATGTAAAAAATAATTCAGTTTTTGGATACCACCCCCCTATTTTCCCCAAAGTTAAAAAAGCGCATTTTTGAAGTTTTGACTCTGCAATTGGGTTTGATCTCACATTTTATTGCCAATCGTATACATCGCTTGGAATTTAATTTAATTTTCAAGCAACCAGTGTATTATTTGATTTGAATAATTCATTAATATCTCCTGTTCTTTACTCTTCACACAGGTCATGTCGAAGCGCACAAACCGCCCTGGACTTTCCACCACAAATCGTTTCGCTCGTGGCAGCTTCCGTGGCCGAGGGGCACGCGTCTCCCGCTCCTGCTGCCACTCCACTTTCCGGGGCGCTCGACGCGCAATGTAAGGCAATTAGCAAAGATGAACTTATCCGTGTGGTATGTGCTAATTCCGGTCTGTTTTTCGTTTCAGAAGAGGTTACCGCGGCCGCGCCAATTACTATGCGCCTTATTGATATTTGTTTAATTTTGTTAGAGACAGGTAAGTTGACTGATCAGCACTATGAATAGTCTGAGGGCATATACATTTTTGATATGAAAAGTGCTCAAATCGCATTCGACTTGAGCACTATTCCATATACATTCACTATAAAGTTGTACATACGATCTATTGTCCGCTTCCAATCAAAACAACGAACAGGGATTCTCTAAGTCTTAGCTCACGTACAAAGCACATGAAGACTGAAGCTGCATAAGCTCGAACGTCTCAACTAATGCAAAAAAAGCTTTCAAACGAAACTATACCAATACATGTACTCTTTAAACTCCCTTCACACATACACACAGAGTTTGTCCACTGATGTTCCGTTCTTGTCCTCTTGTCCGTCTGTTAATCCTATAGTAATTTCTATCTGAAACGTCATCGCAGACCGGGGGCACTTAAATAACAACTATTTCGTTTGATTTTTAACACAATTCTTTAATCCAATCAATATTTGATTTCAGATATTTTTAATGTATAATTTCAAAAAACATTTTATTGCCAAAACTTGTTTGCTAATAAATACAAAAAAGAAAATACAAGCGTACGCCACCAAAAAAAATATATATATACATGCAAATAAAAAAAAGAACAGCAGCATCGAAAAAAATTTCCAAAAAAGGCGCAAAAAAGATGAAACCAATAAAATGAAAAATCAACAAGGAAAAAGAAAAAACCTAACTTGGCTATAATGTTTTTTGAAGCACCCAACACCACAAACACCCCTTATCACACTTTTTAATTTTCCAAAAAAATAAAATATATATTATTTATATATATACAACTGCCGAACTAAAAAAGAAGAGGAAAAGAGTTGGTAAAAAAAAAACAAAAAAATGATGTCAAGAAAAAGCAGCCAACAAAAAAAACCATGAAAACAAGTTCTAAAGATGGAAAAACAAAGAAAAAGAGAAGAGGATAAAAAATAAATAAAAAATTAGCAGACAAGGAAAAGATGAAAAGTACCCACAAAATAATATAAAAAAAGAACCAAGATATAAATCTTGTTTATGTATTCGAAAAAAAGCTATACATATAGTACACAAGAAAATTGATTATACCGAAATGATGAAGAAATATAAACGAATTAAACAACTTTTCTATGCCTTTCCTTTGGGTGGGACAAGGTAGGGAGCGCTACAGAGAAGGAGATGGAGATGGACAGGGAGAGAGAGAGAGAGAGAAAGGCTCCAATCTGGAGTGAAGCTGTCAGTCTGGACTTGCAGTTTAATAAGCATTATTACTATTTATATGTATGTATGTATATCAACCATTACAAAATCAAATAAATAATAAAAACAATTCCACTTGGCTTTGAAGCTCGCTATTATACGGTTTTTATTTCAATTTCAAACAAAGTGCAGAACCCAAACAGTGATCAGTGATCAGTGATCATTGAATGCCGATCACAAAAGTGTGTGCATAATGCGATGCGATGCTCGATGATTCGCTCGATTGCTCTACTATTTTATGGGGCGCATCCTGCTGCTACTGCCGCTGCGGTTGCGCCTTAGTTCTTCTTGAGGATGGCAGCCTGGACGAGGGGCAGGTTCTTGCTGAGGAAGCACTTGAAGCCGCGATAGGCCCAGGCGCTGGCATTCGACTTCTGCTCGTTCTTGTCGGCGCACTTCTCGATGTCGGCCTTCAGGATGGTCTTGTCCTCGCGTCCCTGGCCCAGCTGGGCGACCAGATTGTCGACCTTGAAGCCCTTGGTGTCCTCGAACAGATCGAACTTGTTGAAGATGCACTTGATGTAGTTGCGGGTGATCTCATCATCGGGATACTCGAAGGCCTTGTACTTGGCCACCAGCACCTCGGTCACCTTGTTGGCATCGGCGCACTCCTTGCGCACCTTCTGCAGATCCTCGGCAGTGCGCAGCTTGTACTCGGCAGCGGAGGCCTGCGGATTGCGATTGCGATTGGAACCACTAGATAATTCAGATAATCAGCCACAAACTTACCAGGCCAATCAAGGCGCACAACAGAATGGCAACGGAGTTCTTCATATTTGCAGGATTTTGGATTTGTTTTGTTTAGTGAGAGCGAACGATTTACTTGCTTCTTGCTTGGCACCCAGAGAACACTAATGATTGACTGCCGTGGTGCTCCCGCTTTTATACCTTCGATGGGGCGACGACTGAGCGCTCAGCAGCAGACCCGAATGTGGCGAGGGGCAATCGGATAGAGCGGAGAGGGCAATGGAACGTCGGCTTCATTCTGAGTGGCGCTCAATTGAGTCGCTGTCAAGCAATTTAAATTTGATATGGAAATTTAGCTAGGCTTTAAAGTCGCACTTTTTATGTTGATTACCACGAAATTTGTACTAAAACCAAGTCATAGATTAATTTTAGTTATTGTTCTTGCCTCTGTTATATAGTAACTAGTAAGTCGCACATAAGTACCATATATATAAGTATATATCTAGCATATTGTTTTTACAGTTTCTCGCTGCTTTGGCAGTCGTTGAATTTATTTGTTGTTGCACTTGAGCAAATTGTCCAAATTATGCCGAATCAGCTGGCTTGACCTCCGCTTGAGCGTTATTATTATCTATGCACATTTGAACGATATAATCATAATCAGCTAAATCTGCTCTTATCTCGTTGATGAGCCCAAACAAAGCCCAAAGCTCGAGAGGTGGAAAGTTTTCGCAACATATGATTCTAAATCGAGTTACATATACATATGTATGTATGTGTGTGTTTCAAATCCATAAACATAAAAAAATCTCATTAATATTATTATAATATTTTTTATTTTTTTTATTATCGACTAATGATTGTCGACACAGAAATATTAAATCAAAAATTTTTAAAACAGTTCATAAATAATATTTTAAATGCATTAATTAAAAATACAGTTTAAATTGCGTTAAGTTTTGGGGTATTATTAATTGGGGAAAATCCACTAAAACCAAATCAAACCAAACAAACAATTACAAATATTAGTATTTTAGTTGATTTCGATAAGATAAAAATTAATTTAAAATTAGTATATAAAATAAAGAGTTAAAAAGCGAGAGAGTGCGTAAAGAAAAATAAATATTTGATAGCCAAAGCAGTAAAACAATGAAAGAAGCAGAAAAAATAAGGGCAATATAGATTCATATATAATTTTACTATACATAAATATATAAAAACAAAATATATTTGTAAAACTTTTCAAAAACTATAAATTATTTAGAATATTTATAAATTAAAATGATTATATTGCCATATTTCAAATCAGACTTTCAAGCAGTTCGAAAAGTTCATGAAACAAGCACTTTAGACAGTATTAAAATTTTTCAAAATTTATTATGCATTTAAAAAGACGTTCAACCGAAGTATTTAATATCATCTTAATGAACTAAATAAAAAAATATATGAAAACCAACCACATATTTTTCACATGCTTTAAATAAATAGATTTTATTGTGTTTTTTGATATAAACGAATATAAAATGTTTGAAAAGGATTATTTACGATTGTTAGTTTTTTTTTATCTAAATAATAAAATTAACACAAACTTATAATAATTTTTCAAGATATTGCCAATCCCATGAGGTTCACATAAACTCATATTCTTGGCTCTTTCCTTTAGTCTAATATTATCATATTGAAACTTGGACACAACTTCAAATAGTCAATGAGACATTACTTCAAATGGGAAACATTGAGTTCTTAAATGAACTCAATCCTAACATACCATATTCGACATTCCTTACATGTACGCCAGGGCATTTACAATTCGGCGCTCCAAAGACAAGAACATTTTCTTTGCGACATGTAAATTAATTATTTAATTTCAGTAATATTATGTATACGTAATGTTGATCATGCAACGGGTCCAACATTTGGATAGTAGCTATAGCCCCTACTCGGGGCACTTAAACGGTAGCACTCCCCAGTCTGTACCGCTTTGTATGCTACTGCTGATGATCATGATGATGATGATGCTGCAGTTGCCTGTGGCCCGGGTCTGGGCTGCTGTGATTTAAATGAGCATTAATTGAATTGGCAAAAATTACGTTGACAAATACACAACAGGCCGGCTGTCCCGTGTGTGTCTGCCACTCAGTTCACTAGCCCCATTCCCATTCCCCCAGTGCCCGTTCCCCTCACCCATCGCCCATCGTCCATCGTCCATCGCCTCCCCTATGCGATCAGTTTATTGTTGTCCATAATCGCACACATTTCGACTCGAATGTTCTCATATTTATGTTTGTATGCTAGACGACGCCGACGACGACAACAACAATAATAATAATAATGACAAACAACAAAAGCAACATTTGGAAAATTTTCCACTGCAACTTGAGTGCTCAACTTGTGCCCAGTGCGAGGAACCGAATGTCGCCAGATTTGTGTTTATGTATGTATATATATAGTAAAAGCCGTGTTCGTTTTATATAGATTTATAAATTTGTTTAAAGCATTTGACTTTTATTGAAACATCATTAATATATCATTTTTCTTTTTCTTGGCTAAGCATAGTCATTTATAGTATGTTTAAGCAATGAATTATAGCCAGCATAAACTAAATTACAAGCAGAGTTATATCATTTAACTGATCATCACAAAATCATAATAGTAATTATAATAGTTACAATCATAAATTAAAAATCACAAGATGCATTTCAATAATAGTAGTTGCTCAGGAATTTCAGTTTCAAGCAGTTCACAATTGATTTTATTATCATCATTCATCTTAGATAAAGCGATAAAAATAAGTTACCATAAATCATTATTGTGTAGATAAATTCTCGTATGGAAATTATAAAACAAAAAAAAACTAAACATAATGCAAAAATAGGCTAAATCACTTTCTCTGGTTGGTTGACAGAACTTAAATTTAATTTAATTATAGTATACATAGGCATAATGTATGGTCTTCAATAGTTGATCAACTAGCGCTAATCTTATCATTTTTTCTTCATTTTTCCTATCGAATAGCGTTCAACATGAATGAATTAAGGTGTGCGAAATGAACAGATTGTTTACGAAATATATAACACGACAGAAAGCATCAATCTAATAGATAGTGGGAATATTGTTAATATATGTATGTTGTATGTTGCATGTTGTAGTTTATGTAGTTGCGATAGTTGCTTAATCATTTCTCTGGAATGGGTCTCAGTGTGGCTGTCTCTATTTTGTTGGGCGCAACCAGTTCCGGCATATCGGGAATCGGATCGCGCCAGTAGTTGAAATTGGAGAACTCGACGGCCACTTCGTCGTGCTTGACGGGTGGAAACAGCAGATCCACAATGTACGTCATCCTGCAGTATCTGCAAAAATAAAATCAATGCAATGGTTAATAAACGGCAAATGTGCAAATCTTATGCAGCATTTAAGGGGTTGCATTGGCCCAGCGCCTAAGCGTATGCAACACAATTTGAAAATGCAACCTAACCTCACATGCAAACTTATGCCACATTCGACGCCAGAGAGTGAAAGAATTCAATAACAGCAAAAGTATGCACACATTTTATTTGTGTCTATATATGGTTAAAAACAACTTATACCTTAGGCTTATAGAATCATAGCTTATCAGCTCTTAGGAACTAGGCATATATAGAGTGGGAGCTACGTGCTTTCCTTTTGAAAACCAGCATAATTAGTGAAAGCGTGCTCCCATACCACAAAAACTAGAAACTAATACAAACAAACTTAGCACTACGAATATATCATGCTCATATCACAATTGAAATTTCTTGCTCTGGTTAAACTAGTTTTGGCTTAGGTCTGGGCATTAAGCCACTTGGGTGGTGAGGATAGTAGTATTTCATGTTTGGCCCCATGGTGATTGATGATGAGGCTCCTATCTCGATCATCGCTGGCATTGTCAAAGTCATCTTCAAACACAGACTCATCGTCGTCATCATCATCACCATCATCATCACCATCGTTCGGCTCGCGCTCTGCGTCCACATCCACATCGTAATCGTCGCTGAACTGCAGCTCTTCCTCCAATTCCTCGTTGTCGAAGACATCGGTGCGATACTCGTATTCGTCGGTGTGCAGCAGCAGCGGAAAGTATTCATCGACCTCAAGCGACTGATTGATGTAGCCACTGTGTATATAAATTTGACAACCAAAATGCTTCAGTTGAATTCGGCACTCTCAACATTGGGTTTGATTGCGAGCGATTGATTGATTGATTGGTTGATTGGTTGATCGTGTGAATTTGGTAGTACAATAGTAATGAAGTCAGTTCCTACACACATATGTATATAGTTATGGGAAGACACAAGACCTAAACATACACCTAGCGTTACATTATGAGGTTAATACGACTTGGACCAATTTACGTTTTATTTTTGCGATTTTTCGAATGTGGCATGAGTTGCAGTTAAAGTTTAGTGTGGCACTTAGGCAGCTGGGCGTGATGAAAGCTTAATTGAATGCAATTGAACTCAAAGCTCGCACAAGTGCTTAAGTGCCAATACTAGGAAGACACCAGAACCATATATAGGATAGATTGATATGCACACAGTATGTATATTTTGGGTCTACTTACGATGACTGGAATGTTTGGGTCAGCTCGTGCTTCAGCTCGCCCTTCGTGTTGATGGTGAAAATGCGCATGATGGGTATGCCGACGGCGCGATAGGCCCACACATCCTGCAAGAACATGCGTTAAGTACCAAAGCAAAAGACCGAAAAAAGACCACTTGAGCTCACATTAATGCGATTGCCGTAACCGGCATAGAAGGGCTCCTTGTCGGGGAACAGATCACGTATATCCGACAGACAAGCTATCTTAAATTGCTCCGGCTTCTTCTCAATCACCTCGCGATGGAATGCCGATATCAGCGATGTGGGATTCAGCAGCAATGGGCCCTCGGGCAGCATCACATTGCCCTGCCGGATCGAGCGTAAATATTCGCGTGTCACGCGTGACTGGCCAATGGCACGGGCCGACAAATAGAGCAGCTTGTAGCCGTTCTGTTCAATCTTGGAGAACAGCTGTGCGACGCCCAGCTGTGCCCAATCCTTGCCGACCATCGGCAAAATGTGACCCAAGACATCGGACTTGGTTATGGTGCCATCAATGTCAGAGATGACCACCTTGTCATTGTGTTTCCAGCGGAACAAGTAGCACTTGCAGCGCGTGGTGCCCTGATAGGCAGTCGTCACACTGAACTCAATCTCGTTCATGCCCTCCTTCAGATTGAGCTTTTTCTATAGAAGCAGGATACACAATGTTAGAGCAGTCTTAGAGTATTAACTTTTGGGCTTCTTACAATGGCCGCTGAGCTGAGACGCAGTGTTTTCTTGTAGCGCTCCTTGTGCTCATCGCTCTTGTTGGAGCCCATGGTCAGCTCCTCGAGATTGTCCACCAAGGCGGAGGTGTTCTCGGCATTCACAAGCGAATCACTCTTGCTGAGCGTGGGATCACTAATGTCCGGCGAATTGGGACGCGATGTCTGCGTGCTCACAGCAGCCTGATCACCATCTGGGAAAATGGAAAGGATATGAGCCAGGGGAAAATGGGAAAGGCACTTGAGTAGTCGTACCTTTCTCATCCTTCAGCGGTGAAGTCTTGCGGACATAGAGGCCGCCTTTGTTGTTCTCCTGATTGGGCGCTGCATCCTGAGATCGTCGCCAGCTCCACCAGGAACGCTTGGCCTGGCCAACATTGTCCGTGCCAGCATTGAGTGCGGTCTCCGGCTTGTCATCACCAATAGCGCGCGCAGTTGGCGATATGAGCTGCTCTATGGCATCCTGCCAAGGACAAAAGATAACAAACAAGTTAGTCGAAGCCGTTGGGACTTGAGACAACACTTACTTCGGTTAGTTGCTTCTGGAATGTTATCATTGTCATGACAATGGGACATGCAGCGATCCATGTGTAGTATTTGCCATTTAGACGTACAACTAGATTTGGCGATGCGAACATATTTGGGTTTTTGCACACCTGCTTGTGGTAATGGCAATGGCAATGGCAACGGGCAACAACGGGGCGGCAGGCAAGGCATGAGTAATGTTTATTTGTTGTTAATAAGTGCAGTGCTGTGTAGCGCAGTGTACTGTGTGGAGTGCAATGGTATCGAATGCACACATGCATATATGTTGCAACACAACTATCGATAGTATCGTTAGGCTACAAGTTTTCCCACCCACAAGTTGCATACTGCCGTTGTGCATTGAAGTTCAATTGAATGAATAAGTTCAGTCGTTATAATACTTGAAAACTCAACAAAAATCAAAAATTGTCCTATAGTCACGCGATTTTATGGAAACTTGGCTTTCATTTTAAGATTTTCTACATATTTACATTTTACAAAGAAATAAAAATAACAAAACTTTAAAGTTTTAAAACAAAATTTTGCCATAGAATAATTTTTGTATAATTTTCATCAAATGCATCAAATATATTAGTTTTACCCCTTTTGTGTTTTGGCTGTAAAAAGTGTAATCGGACAAGAACGACCAAAACGAACTAATAAAACTGCAATCAGAAGTATTGTTCGTTCTTTAGTTAGTGAAAAGTTCGATCGAGCCCCTAATGCAAATAGCGCCGGATTGTATTCAAACTATCGATAGTTTTGCAGACTCTCACAAGCACAAAAATCAAACGAGGTACGTCGATAACTTACATCGGGATAGGTGACCAGCTGGCGATCGAACTCCTCATCTGTGGGTGGCGCACCATTCTCCTGCATGCCGCACATGGACATGGCCACAAAGTCCAAATATCTAGTTAAATAGAAATCGAGTGTGAATGACATAAACTCATGGTATTTGCGTCGGTTTCGGCTGTCAGCAGCTACGCACTTCTTGTTCTGTGGCACCGTCGCCATCTGCTTGCTTTCATCGAAGTCCGAGTCCATGCTCTTTTGATTCTCCTCCAGGGAGCTGGGTGAATGGGGCAGACTGGTGCCATTACCACTCTCGCGATCCTCGTCACCGCTATGGGTCTGCCTCGCCTCCTTGGCCTTGGGACTGGGAAAGTAGAGAGCGGCCATTTCGGGATCCATGTTGCCGGCATTGAAGTCGGAGAGATAAATGTCGCCGGCCTCGTTGGCGCCCTCCTTGCGCAAGCGATTCACCCGCCTCATAAAGCTGAACATGTTGCTCAACATCGAGGTGCGATGCTCCTCGGACACAAGCTTGGCCTGCTCCGATGTCGGCAGCTCACCCCACTTCCAGAAGGCGCTGTTTTCATCATCCGCGCCATGACGCTTGCCGCGCATCGTCGTCTCCAGCTCACTGTCGCTCTGTATGGGCGTCGAGGGACGTCCGGGGCCGCGACCTCCAGCCGCGACACCCATGCTCGGCGGAGTTGCGATCTCCGTGTCGCTGAAGAAGTGTATGTCCGGATCGTGACGTGCAACACTTGTGGGCGTGGCTGCGTGGGTCAGCTCACTGGCGGCAGTCAGCAGCGGTGGCGACGCCTGCTCCTCGTTGGATGAGGAGTTTGTGTTTGTGATGGACATGCTAGCGGGCACATCGGTCTCATCAATGTTGCTGACCTGCACCGAGCTAAGCGAGATGGCATCTGCATTCGCCGGATCGCAGCCAGCTGCGCTGCCCGCAGAGCTGCTCGAAGATGTCTTGCGCTGCGAGTTCTTCTTCTTCATTTGCGACTTCTTGCGTCGTTTCTTTGTCTTGCTCTTGCCATCATCCTTGTTGGTCTCGTTGCTAACGGGAGTCTGTGCCGGAGCAGCAATCGCTGCCGGTGTCGTCAACAACACCTCTGGCTTGATGGGTACTGAGACCTTCTCTGGCTGGGGCTCCGGTTCTGGTTGTGGTTCTGGTGCCTGTACCGGTGCCTGTGGTGGCGCCTGTGCCGGTTCCGGCTTTGGCTCCAGCATTTTCACCAGCTCATCTGACTGCGCTTTGTATAGCTCCTCATGCTCGGCCCATTCGTTACGCAACTTTCGTGTAGTGTACTCCTTGAGTTTGTCGCTCAAATTGCGACGTTCCAGCATGTTATCAGTGTGTCTGTTGGGGATAACGGAATAAGAGTTAGCAGATTGCTTGAAAAGTAAAATATATATCAAAATAGCATATAAAGTGGTCGTTAGGAATTTCAAACTAAAATAGTTATTTAGCTATAAGTTTTTAATCTTCGTCCGTTTCGTCGATATAAAAGGCAATCTGGGCCTAAATTTATCAATTAATGAACTTTATAAACATTGCTGATTCGAATTTGCTACAATCTACAAAACTTATGAGCATTTGGAAATAGGAGCATGCCTAAATAAAATACTAAATAAAAAACGGTAAATGATCAATACCAAGGTAACAATTCCAATTACTAGAGAATTCGAATATCCAAACGACCACAATATACTTATATCTAATGTTCTCTAGCGAAGCATTGCTACCTGCGCTGTGTGTAGTCCGAAGCCTGATTCTCGAATATGTTGCCCTCGGTGGCAATCTCCTTGGGCTCCTCCTTGGACAGATCAATGGAGTTGCGACGCGGCAATGGCAACGGAATTTGCAATTCATCGCTAGCGCTTCTAAAAAATGTAAAGATGATACGATTGATATATGTATGTATATGTATGTATGTATGTAGCTAGCTGCAGCAGCATGCGCATCTATCTACTGCGGATGTGTGCGAGTGTGTGGGGGGAGGAAGAACCTACTTGTCGGCTGTGACACCGCTAATGTCCTCCATGGTGTCGTTGGCCTTGTTGTTCAGCGACTGGAGGAAGCTTTTTGGTATGGGTGAAGTGGCCAAATTGGCGGGCAGCTCCTCATCATCGTCCTCGGGGCACTCCTCCACAAAGAATGCCTCGCCAGAGTCGCCCAGCTTCATTTGTATATCAACGGGAGCGCCATTTATTTCAATGTCCACCTGTACAAAGGATCAAATGTAAAGAAAGCCTTTTGCCCCCACTCTCTCTCTATCTTTGCCAATTGCTACTTACCACCTTCTCGCGACTGCGCAATACTCCCAGCTTGCCGAAGCGCACATGGAAGGGCGAGCACTGGAACTCGCCATCCTTTTGCTCCACGACGATCACATCGATGGCGCCGGTCAGTGTGGCCGCATTGATGTCATTGTAGAAGTCCTGCAGGTTGCTAAAAACTCGCACCAAGCTGTTCATCTTGAGCGGAAGTAGTTAATCGATATGTGGGCCTATCGATATCGGCTTATTGCAATTGCTTGATCGCAGCGGTCTCACAGTTTATCTTCGGTTTACGACTGTGTGTGTGTATTTGATATTAGTGAGCAGTCATTTTTATTACACTTGCTTGTGTCGCACTGTTGATCAATTCTGCCGTTGGCAACTGTAAATGGCAGAAAACACACAGAGGCTGTCATAAATGTGTTTTGCTTATCCGACATTATAAATACTATAAATGTTTGCAGTTTTTGGTGCTTAAAAATAGACCTTTGCGACATCATAGGACCGTTTCTGACAATTTTTGACATTTAAATGCAGCGACAAGTGCACTGAGAACATCCGCAAAACAAAAAGCTTCGGCGCATCATGAATAAAAACAGATTTTGTTGTTGCTAACCGTTTTCATTTCGCTAGCTTGTGCGCAGAAAGTCAAGGTGATTGCATTTGCGAATGCAAGCAAAACAAATGCAAAGAACAACACAAAGAAGACCAAACATGAAAAACGAATTCGTCTTGGCAAACCCATGTTATTTGCATGTCATGTAATGTTTTGTATGTTAACTGAGCATGTTAATGAAACTTGCGTACTCGAAATAACATAAGCACGCTCACAACATGGCATAAACAGTTGACTTTTGCTGATCTCTTAACATTTGTTTCGAGATTAAACTACGCCATCGAACGGACCTTTTGTTTTCATTTCAACAATAAACAAACATACGACATTCAAAGCACATTCACTTGTGATATTCGCATGAGTCTACAACAAGTTCAAGGCAAAACGGCACCCACACCCAAGGTATACAAACTTTATGCAAGGTGTAACTGTTGCTGGCTTTAGAGCTTACAGGGTTGTGCATTCATAAATAAATAAACACACACACACACACACATGCAATCGTTATCGATAAAAGAAGATAGTGTGTTAAATTGCCACACAGCCATCAACAGTTAGTTAAACGCTTTAGTGGCGTGTTGTTTATGGATGTGTGCGTAATAAACAATACAATATCGTCCGAATTGTGTTAAATCGAACACACACACACACACATCCACACATAAATATGTATGGATGTATGTATATAAACATAAACTCATTACTCATTTCTCATGCCACTGGAAAACATCACGCGATTTCCTAGGGGGCACACATTTAAAACGTATGTATGTATGTAAGTCTGTATTATATAGATCGACAATTAATACAATCATAATGTATTTGTATTTATCAGGCCTGTTACGAGTTACGAGTTCATTAAGTTTGCGCTTTGTGTTTTTTTTGGTAACTTTTATCAGTTCTAAAAATCGTGCGACCTGCTTAATATGACTCAAAATTAATAACTAAAATTTGTCTGCAAATTATCAGCCTAGCGTAAAGGTCAATGTACATTGTACATACATACATACATATGTACATACATACATTAGTTAAATTTTATCAAAGTATTTGCTGGTTATTGGCTTCGGCTTATCGCCAAAGGAAATGGTCAGAAATATTTCGTGCTCATATTAGTCTAGTACTTAGACTTGTACTTCTTGTAGTTGATAAGACAAGGTGCTCAAATTAGATTATTTTGCAGCAAACAAAAGGCGGTGTTCGCTTTTATCGCGTTATATATGATATACATATGTAGGTGATTCAGTTAGAGCTATATTTATACAAGCACAAAGTCCAACCCAATGCGCTTGTGCATTACTCTGTCTACAGTAAGACAGACAACACGCCATCTATCACGCGTCGTCGGCGTTGTTACTTTCACCTGCAAACATACGAAACGATACGAAACGTAAACGCAACGCAACGCAACGTGCGAAAAGCGACAAGCAAAACAAACGCACAAAACTAACAACGACTACAGAAGAAAAAGCTCGCTCCATTTGAAATGCAGTCGCACTGAAAGCACACACGCAAAAGTAGTGAGCGTGAGAGAGGAGAGCAGTAAAGTAAAAGGTGTGTGGGGTGGGCAAAAGAAACATGCAACTCGCACAGTGCCAGACAAAGTGGAAAGAAGCTGCATGGCAACAATAACAGAGGCTGGAGCAAAGAGCAAAACCAGATGACGGCTCACATTAAAAATCGAATGAAATGTGCACAAAATTAGCGAAATACGAATTTGACAACATCTATTGACGTGTATGCACAATACTTGAATGTTTGTGTTTATTTATTAGGCTGAATAGTAAATTTGTGTTGAGTCACGATCAAAGTCCAAACACACACTCATTAAATAATAATAATAAGAAGAAACAAACACAGGAACAAAGTCGAACAATATTGCTTGCCAAGAAAAATCACATTGAATATTGCAGACGTTTCGAGTATAATGGAAATTTTATGTATTCTCGCTACCTTCGCTTCGCTTATTTCACTTGTGTAGTTCTTGTATTTGCCACTTGGTTTTTATTTGGATCTTTCACGAAAAACTAGCGAGACAACAGCGCCTCACTCTATTTCTGCTGCAGTGGCACTTTAATTTGTTGTCTATAGTTGGTTTAAGTAGCTTTGCTGTAGCCCAATAACAAATGTTTAACAAGTCTTTTTCGCTAGGGCTTTTGTTTGCTTCTGATTTGGATTTTGGATTTTGGCTCAACTTTTCAGCTTTAATGCCTTGCGTGCTGTCTCGACGACAGCGTTGTCACAACTGAGCGCTCAAGAGACTGCGCTCTCTCTTTTTAGTAATTCAAGCGCGCCAAAGCTAATTTAATTAAGCACCTGTCTCTGTATGTGTGAGTGCGTACATGTGGGCGAAAGAGCAGAGAGCACGTTGCGCGCTTCACTTAAGAGTAAAAGCTTTGGCCCCTGTTCGTTTGACTGCTACGAAAAACCTGTAAAACCGGAAAGTGGTCATGTAAGCAGCTGAGCAGCTGTTCCAGTGCCATCTCGCTCTCTCTCTCTCTCTCTCGCTCTCTTTCTCTATCTCTTGAAATGTATGCAAAGTACTGGTTGGCGCTCCAAACAAAAAGTCACAATGTTAATAACTGTGCTTATCAGCTGTACGCCAGCAGCAGCAGCAGCAGCTGTTGCACGATTACTCGCAATTGCATTAAGCCGTTTCTCTCTCTGTGTGTGTGTGTGTGTGTGTGTGTGAGCGATTGTTGTGATGACGATGCAACAGAATTTCACTGTTTGCTGCTCTCCCTCTCTCTCTCTCTCTCTCTCTCTCTCTCTCTAAAAGCTTTCTAGCTGATGAGAGACAGGAAACGTCTTAGTATATGCACTTGACATATGTGTTTATTTATTTATTTATGCATGAATTAAGTCCATCAACATATTTAAGCAAAGAGTCTTAACGCACGTGCTCATGGCCGTCTATACGCAAAAAAAAAAAACAAGTCGGCATATATAGTATGCCATAAGAATTTGTCACAGTTTTCGCGAGTGGAATCTTTTGGTTTGTACAAATTGTCGTCGAGTGCCAAATATCATCAAAAATCACAATGATAAATACTACATGATTACACTGAGCGAAAACAGACTGAAGATATAAAATAATAACTTACCGAAAAGAAAACAAATCAAATGCAACAAAAGAAAAATTACAATCAAATATTCAATATCAATAATTTAA
Organism: Drosophila flavopinicola; assembly: GCA_035042425.1. Classification (NCBI taxonomy): domain Eukaryota; kingdom Metazoa; phylum Arthropoda; class Insecta; order Diptera; family Drosophilidae; genus Drosophila; species Drosophila flavopinicola. Next base: position 13,033,144 of record JAWNLL010000090.1, read on the forward strand.
GTTTATTTATAAATGTATATAGTACGTATAGCATATAATAACTAAAGAAAATAAAATGCATAATTATGTACATTGAACAAATTGTACCAAAATAATATTGTATAATGTAATACATATATATAAACTTTTCTTTGTTTTCTGTTGTTGTTGTTGTTTTAATTGTTGCTGTTGTTGTTGCCTACTTGCTACGGTTTTTGTCAATTTCAATGCATATATAATAGATAGGGTATAACAAATACAAAATAATTGGCAAATTCAGGCATACATATAAATATATGTATATAAATGTATGTGTGTATAAATATATGTATATAACTAAGCTCTAGCAATTAAACAAAATAATAATAATAAAATAGCGAATGATATATGATTTGTTTACTTTTTTGTCTGTTTCGTTATTTGTTTTGCATTATTTAAGCGTTTTATTTCTTGTCAAAGAACTCGAACGAAAATGCAATCATTTGGATGAAGTCCATTTAGGATCGTAGTCTCTATTTGCTTTTACGACGCGCATCCGTTATAGCACCCCAGAGTTCGATGATGAAATCGTCGGTGAAGCCGAACGACTCCAGATCCGAATTGTCAATGGCCTCGGCAAAGTCCATCGAATTGGACTTCTTATCGCCCAGATCCCAGATCTGGGACGCCAGCTCCGTGTCGTTGATGCCCATAAACGATTCCAGCAAATTGTTGATCGCCTCCACGCCCGCCGTCGTCGCCTCATCGAACTTGGGCTCGATCTGCGCATTGCCATTCGCCTTGAAGCGCAGCGTCTCCTTGCCGCTGCCATAGTTGCGTCCCGCATTGGGTCCGCCGGCGGAGGAGGAGGCGCGCGACTGGCTGCGCGGCCCGATACCCTGGAAGCCGCTGCGGACCGGCTCGATGAGGCGCAGCGTGAAGGTGTCCCCGTGCCGATGTCCTTGAGCATGCGAGCCACCTCGTAGTGGCGCTTACCCACCATATTCAGGCCGTTCAGCTTCTCGATGTGATCGCCCACGGAGATGTGCTCGATGCGATCGATGATGGAGTCGTCCTTGATGCGCTTGATGAACGCATAGCCGGCGCCGTTGTCCGTGATGGTCAGGCCGAGGGCATCCTGCGTCTTCACAATCTCGATCTCCTTGGCGCGACCCTTGCGATGCGCGAATATGAAGTCATCCAAGCCGATCTGGCCACCCAGCAGACGCGTCATGTCCACCTTGTGCGAGTTGAGCGTGCAGAAGAGTATCTCCTCCTCGGATATGTCGAAGCACTCGGCGATCTTCTTGTACAGCTCACGCACACTGGCGAATCCGGTGATCAGACCCGTCGGACTCCCATGGGCCAGCTGGCAGTGGAAGATCAGCGGCGGCTTCTTGTCCAGCTCGTTGTTGTTGTTGTTCTGATGGCTGTTGTTGTTGTTGTGCATCATCGGCGATGTCAGCGAGTTGCGTCCTTTGCTCTCCTGACTGATGTCGCTGTGATCGGAGGAGTTCTTCGAGGATTTACGGGCAAAGAGCGGCATGCTGAGAGGATATTTTTTCATTCCTTTCTATATACTATATATGGTCGGGTACTCTTTCGCTTGAGTTGTAGTTCAGCTCTCTTTTTTTATGTATTTAAGATTTATCTGTGTGCGTAGAAGAAGATTGTGGTACTCGTTTTTTCAATAGTTCGTAAGTTGGAGCATTATTTGGTTAGCTGTTTAGTAGTTCCGCACCCGTAAATGTATGTGCTTTAATATGACAGTGTATGTGTGTGTATGTACAAGTATAACACCATTAAAACATAAGTATACCCTGTAAAAGGGGTATTTAAATGTAGGTCAAATGTAACGGGCCAAAAGAAGTCTTTTCCGACACCGAAAGCTAACATTAATTTATAATATTGTAAGTCTCTAAGGAGTTTAGAGAAGATTCAACTAATAAAAACAACCTTTGAACTGATCGCACCAACAACACAGAAGTTATTTAGAAGGTAAGCATTCTGCAAACAGGGTATTTGCTAGTCGGGCACTCTTCACTCTTGTTTCTGATAGCAATTTATCTAATCTCTTTTTGTAGGGGCACAATTTACAGCCAGAGTTCCTAGTTAGAAATGAGTCAACGATCAAAGTGCTACCAGTCAAAACTAAAGTTATACTACTAACAAAGGGATAACATCATATTTATCAGATGATTGAATATTTGCCTGACACTTGATACACTTTAGCAAGCATTTTAAATGGTGCAATATTATTATAGATTGTTTTGTTATAAACAAAGACGTTAATTGTGCTGTCGATCAAACAAAGTGAGGTTAAACACGTTTACGTTTACGTTGCCGCTTAAAGTTAATGTTGACAAATCTTACCCAAGAATTCTAGTAATTAAATTCAACTTTTGTTAGATAAACCACATAGAAAGTCAAGATAAATGCGAAAATAGTGAGAAAATCGAATGTCGCGTCGCAAAAATACACAATGAAATTGAAGAAATATATAAAAATTAACTGGCAAAAATGCTGTTTCCACTTGATAAGATTTCAATGTGTGACAAGCGCGTGATAAGTGCACTCAAAGAGCGGAGGCGAGAGTGAGAGAGCAAACGAGAGAGACAGAGAGAGAGAGAGAGATAACGCCTGGCTAGAGTAGCCCCAGTTATCAGACATTTATCACCCGCTTCGAACTGTGCTCGTCAACCGACCCGCATTTTTCACTAAAGTCCGTCGAAGAGAGTCCGTTAAACTGTACTGAACGCTAGTTTCCAGATGTGACCAGATATCCCAAAGCTAAACGAACTATCGCCAAATGATTCAACGGGGGACTTTTCGGCTGCTTCTTAAGAGTGGAGCTCTTCGTTTGTACGTACGATTTACTCTCGTGCTTCACTCTCCGCTCTTCGTAATCTTCGTAGCAGTTTGTAGCATGTGGCAACTACATTTGGTATCACATGCAAAAATTTTGAATAACCAATGCCAAAGAAAATTTTCCAACAAAATCAAACATTTAAAGCCAAACACATGACGGATTAAACAAAGTCTGACTGAGTCTTATGCGATTGGAACTCATTAAATGGGTATTTAGTATTTAGTGGGACGTTGCCACCTGGTAAGCATAGCACAAAGACTGAACTGCTAGAAAATGTTAGATATTTTTCTTTTATTATACTCTGAGCCCTTTAAAAATGGGTAAAATGGGTATATTGAAGTTGTGCTAAAGTATGTAACAGAGACTATAAGAGCTAGAGAGTTTAGATTTCGCATATAAATTCTCGTGGTCCCTGGTCAGGAAAAGTTTGTTCCATTTTATCGATAGCTCCTCCTGTTCAAAAGTTATCGATATATTTCGATTTCATACTATCTATTTGGCCATAACTTGAAAGTTCACAAAGCTGGAGGCACCAATTTTGGTATGTATATTGTCGAACAGCATAGACTCTTAACAAATATTTAATTTTTTGGTTACCAGCCCCATAAACTATAAAACACGCATTGATGAAGGTATGACCTTGGTATTTTGTTTGTTCACACTTGTTATTACCAATTGTATGTCCAACAAATTTCAATAAGATCGGACAATAAACACAGAAGTTCTTAAAGATATAACTTTCCGTAGTGCGGAGCTTAGTGAAGAAGCTAGCTAACTGTTTAAACTGCTTGCCCTGCTTACAGCATGTATGTGAATGTAAGCTGATAAATAAGTATGAATGAATGTAAGGAATGGGTTCAGGGTATTTTCTAGTCGGGAGAGCCCGACTAAAACACTCTTACTTGTTGTTTTTCGCTTTGCGGTAAGTGTAATTTTATCAGTTTATCTATAAGTAGAGCTCTCAGCTTTTCTTGTTTTGTTCTCGTTTGTTTTGCTTTGGTTTGTGGTTCCGCAAATACGCGTTCGCTTTCAACTTTGCTTTACCTTGATAGTTTTGGATAGGTTGTTTTATTTATTCGGTTTATATCTGTTTTTATTTTTTTTAGAAACATTTGCATTTTTATACCCTGAACCCATTAAAAATGGGTAAAAAGGGTATAATGGTTTTGTGCAAATGTATGTAACAGGCATAAGGAAGCATCTCCGACCATATAAAGTATATATATTATTGATCAGTATCAACAGCCGAGTCGATCTAGCCATGTCCGTCTGTATGAACACACAGATATCAGAGACTACAAGAGCTAGAGACTTCATATTTGGAACATAAGTTCTCCTAATCCCGGGACAGATCAAGTTTATTAAAATTTATCGATAGCTCGTCCCGTTCAAAAGTTATCGATAAATTTCGATTTCAGACCAGCGTTTTTTGAATATAACTTACAAGTTATAAGAGCTAGAGGCCCCTAATTTGACATGTATAATATCTCGAATAGCATACACATGTAACAAATATTTCACTTTTTGGATACCACCCCCCAAACCCCCCAAAAGTTAAAAAAACCCATTTTTGAAGGTACGACCTTGCAATTTGGTTAGGTAACACATATTATCGACAATTGTTTGCCCCAAAAATCAATATGATCGGACAATAAACACAGAAGTTATTTAAGATTTAACTTTCCATTGTGTGGGGCTCAGCGAAAGAGCAAGCTAACTGCTTAAACCGCTGGCACTGCTTGTACTGCTTGTACTGCAGCATGTGTGAGTTTAGAGTAGTACGAATGATTGTAAGGACTGGGTTCAGGGTATCTCGTAGTCGGGCACTCCCGACTAGAGCACTCTTACTTGTTTTAGTGTGTTTTCAAGAATACGCTTGATACACATATAATAATCAGATACAAAGTACAGTCCGCTAATGCTGTTTGAATTTCAATTTGAAGATGTGTTCAGAAATTTGGAAATCAGGGATAGTTCTAAGTTCTGTACTTGTGTCAAATAACGAATATTTAATATTTCAATATTGTTTTCTTTTGAAAAAACAACAACCTAAATATGTTTAAAAACAAAAACGACTTAATATACGAGAGTTCGATTATAATTCCATGAAATTTAACTTTCCGAGCATTCACTCTATAATTAAATAAAGAGCTGCGCAAACATTCAATTTGAAATATTCTAATTGGTTTTTTATGAAAAACCATTGAAAGCTTTGTCAATTCTGAAAAAAACAAGAGAGGGAACTTGAGACGAGCCCCTTTAATCAAGCATGAGCGAGTAAATATATTATTTTTGTAAATGTGTCGAGAATAACAAGCCCCACTCACGATTATTATGATACACATATACAGATGCACATAAACAGGTGTGTGTATCTATATGTATGTATGTCTTTGGTCGCACAACCGGCTATTTGTAGCTGAGCATAGCAGATAGACCGATAAACCGGCGAATGAAAAACAGAACACGCATCAAGGTCGAATTAGTTAAGCAATGAGAGGCGCGTGGGGCTTTTCACACTAACGCTAATAAAACAACAACTACTTGCAAAAATACTACGCAGTTGGATTTCAACTTCTAAGGTAACAGCTCTACAAACTGGAATACCAATCGATTCGGGTTGAAAGAACTTCCAAGTGGACTTTTAAACTATTTTGTAAGCTGCGAGAATAATACAAAACATACATATATTATTGGAGAGCTTTAATTGTGCAGTAATGATTGAAAATCATAATTATTATTGAATGTCTTGAAATGTCTTAAGATTTTAAATGGGGCTATGAAAAATGAAAACAATTTTATTTAAAAATCTATTTTGAAACACTCTTAAATAAGTATATAAGTTTCGAAAAACTGATTCTTTGTACATTATAATCCAAATGTTGTTAATTAAATAATATTCTTTGCAAAACTCATTTATAGAATGCACTGAATTAAAAGTCTAGTACATTATACTCCTAAGTTAGTTTATGAAATAATAATATGCTTTAGGAAATAGAAATTGTTCTCTGAGAAAAGTGCTCTCAATTGCGAGCGATTATTAGAATAATCGATATATACATACATTTAATTATGATTGCTAAATATGGTAATACCCTAATGAATGCATAGCAATAATTTGCATTTGTTGCCGTCTCAATCTCTAGAGCAACGACGTTTCGGAATAACAACATGAATAAGCTTGATTGCCGACACGTGTTTCAAAGTTTATCTGCGTCTAATATCCACTTGTAACTGGCACTGCAAACTGCAAACTGCGCGTAAACAACAAAACAAAATAAAACGAAACGAAACAAGACAAAACCAAAAACAACAAGTGAACAGTTTCCGCATACGCAGCCGGTTCTAAAAGATACACACATAACACATATCATATACACATATGCATATGTAAGTTGTTGTTGTTGTATGTTTACTCGCCCCCGATTGGTTGTAATTTGTGGGCCCGACTCGCATAAATGTGGGCAAAGAAGAAGAAGCAGAAGCAGAAGCTGCCTGCGTAGTGGTATAAAAATACACACACAAGTATCTACAAACTGTCTAACCAAGGTGCTTAGTTTCTGTATCTCTGTATCTGTATCTGCAGTTGGTGTAAACAACAACAACAAATAACGTAAACAAGTCCAACTGCGCGTGGGTTGTTTTCTTCGAGCGCATTGCAACGAACAAACAACCAACTAATAAAATATTCAGTTATCGTTTTGTAAACAACAACGCATTTAACCATTCACATTTACAATGTGCATTTGCCATGGAATGACTAATTTTGACTGCGTTTTAAGCTGAATGAAAGAATCGAAGAATCGATGAACTTTCAAAATCGATTAGCAATAGGTTTTGAAATATTAAAATGTATGTATACATAGTATTTCTATACTAAAATATATAATTATTTAATAGTTTTCTATAAGTTAATTTTAATAATTATAATGTTTACTAATTTCGATGGTCGACATACTCATACTAATACATGTTTGGAAAATACTAAGAATTTGCCGTAATGTCCTAAAAAAATTAAGTGTTCTCTACCTAATTATAAAAATTAACATCACATACTATTTTTCTCTTCAATGAACTTTATATTACAATAAACATATATCAAATATCGGTATATGCTGAGCTAGTTATATTTTCTGTTTATATCAGATTCAAATATTTGCTAATGAAAACAGCTTTGATAGTTTTTATAGGGTACAACAAACTGAGTAATTCTAGAAAGCATATAGAAGCATTCACGCATTTTCATTCATCTTTCATTTTGTTAGAAATAATTTCTTTAATGGCTTTGCACTCATACAAATGCCTTCGTTTGTTGATTTCCCAAGAGCTGCTATAATAAATAAAACTAAATACATAAATAGGAATGTACTATAGTGAAATCCACATGGTTATCGCAAATACATACATACATACAAACATATGTATGCTTGTATATAGAATAGTGCGGTGTGCTTTTGTTTTTTTAATTTCTAGTATGCCACTATAAAACATAACAGCCCCCCAGGGAATGTTGGGGATAGGAGTGGGGATGGGGGCTAGAAAAACGAATCAAGGTTGTTTCGTGTTACGTACAGAGCGCTATTATCAATCGGGCTTTATCATGGATGCGAAAGGCGTTTGCAAAATAATGCGATATGTATTTGCGTGCTCAGTTATTGCATAATGCAAGCCATATATGTATGTGAACTATACTATATACACATGTAAGTAAACAAAACATTACGATGACGTCAAGAATTGCACGTAAGCCATTTGCCTTTGCCTTTGTCTTTGTTTTGTTTGCGTTTTAGTTGTGTTGCTCACACAAAAACATTCACAAATCCTTTACAATTTGTTTACGCGTACTTAAGTGACTTAAATGCAGTTTAGTGGGCGCGGCAAAGTGCATAAAGAATGCAATTATAATTAATAACAACAGCTGTTTCATTAATTGCATTTCATTGTTTTTGTTGTTGAGTTGCAACTTCAACTGTTTTTATTGTTGAATATGTATGCTAAATACATACATCATTAAATACATATATAGTCTAACAACTTATAATAAGCAAAAGTTCCCTAACTCAAATTTTCGGGTCTACAACTAAAAACCTTCAAGCCATAAGGCTAAGTATTTCGTTTCAATAGTTTTGAACATCAACAAAAACTACCCAATGTCAAAAACAAAATCTATAAAGAGAGCTGAAATTAAACAAATCGTCTAGTTTCTCTTTGATTGTGCTCTTAAAAGCTTGCTTGCAAAGCTTTGCCGGCGAAAGCTTTGTGCAAACTTTCTGCCGCTCTGGCTGATCGATTGGCTGAACTTTAAAAAGTTCGATATCATCGTCATTATGATTCACATTTCGTTGACTAGGTCAATATTTGGAGGAACCGTATGGAAGTGTTAACGGTGAAAATTAATTTTAAGTGATTTTTCGCTAAATCGATTTCGGGCCAAGCAGAAAATTTATCTGCTCATTGGGTCGCTACAATGCTTATGTACATACATATTTCGAAACGAATTAAAAAGCATGTGGAATTGGAAGTTTTGATGACGTTCGCAGTATTCTCTGCCCCATTTGTATACCCTGTAAATATTTAAAGTTTGTAAAAAAGGTATTTATGTTGTGCATATGTGATAATATATGTTTTATGTAGGTATATTCTTGATTAGGGCGACTAGCATAGTCTTTCAGCGACGTTCTTTAAATGTCCAAATAAATGCTATGTGTCGGATAAACTCAATATTAAGAAAGCTTCAGTCAGTAAAAGTGCTATCATTGGTCCGGAAAAACCTTTTTTGACCCTTATGTTGCCACTCTTCACAAATTTTTGACATTCGCATTTTAAAGTGACATATAAATTTATCAGTCGATTGAAAAATTTAAATGCCTTATATGGCACTTTGTCTGAGACCTTAACTTATGTGAGACATAGCTATGTATGAATTTATTACTACATAGAAAAAATGGGCAACAGTCTGTCACAGATTTATAAAATAAAGACAGAAATTTTCTACAAAAGAAGAAATACCGATACCTTCCCTTTATTTCATACAAATTAACCAACGGCCATTTTTGAAGTAAGGGTATCTTCTAGTAGAGCATTGTCAACTTGAGAAGTCTGGCGAATTATTTGTTCAGTCTGGCTATATACTATAGATACGTATCGGTCATTCACACATACACATAATATACTATATATGTTTATATTTAGTAATAAATGTTTTTGCCCAAAACTGCGGTGTATGATTCAGTTTTGTTTGTTTTTTTTTTGGTCTAGGTTGCCAAAAACTATACAGCATAATGATAAATGTGTATTTATCTTTAAGATATTATGGTGCGTTGATCCGGTTGATTGCACACATTTTTATTTATATTTGTTTTGTTTGCTTTTAGCTTTTGCCATATCACGTTTTTGTATACTGAGCTATATTATTCATAAGTTGCTGACATGTGCGGGCAGAGGCAAAAAATAGTAAGCAACTTGATTCGTAGTTGATCAGAGCTTAAGTGCATTGAACCGACTGACATTCAGTGCTGTCAGATCACCCTGTATCAGCAGATGTGGAGCACACTCATATTTATACACATATGTATGTATGTACATCCATATATAAAAGACTTTGGGCAGTTTTGAAAACATTTAACCGTTTCACCTCGCTGAGCTTTGCACACGGGGCAGGTAATTTAAGCAGACAACAAATTCAACGAGTTCACAAACAGATCTACAAACTACACAGAAACAAAGCTAAACCAATTTGAATCTATGGTTAATGAGCGCAAGATGAAAGAATATGAAATGTTTGTTAAGGTCATTAAAAGCCAACAAAACAGTTTCGTCAGATGGAGCGCACAAAAATGTGGGAACATTTTATAGAGTTATGGAAATAGATTTTACATATTTTCCTTTTATTTATTGGAAAGAAACAGTGCCTTTGATCCTTAGACAAATCATGTTTTGAATTTTATCGTTGACACACAATATAATCATAGTGGTTTATTTTTAAAGTGCATTCATAAGGGAGGTAGAGCATCTCTTGCCCCCATTGAGGTCACAGTTCCTCATAAATCTTTGTTCAATTACGAAATATTGGTTTTTACTATTGACAAAAGGAAACTGCATTTATGTATATAAGTCTCATTGTTAACAAATCTCAATTCTTTAAGCAAACATAGAGTTAACAGCGCAATATTGCATACGCCTCACTTAACATTCGCTGAACTTAACATACAAATGTTAGCAGCTATAATATCTGTAAACTCACATACCGCTAACAGCGCGCCATATGCTTTATGCAAATTTCAATTTTACTGTTGCTTTTTTATGGCAAATTGCCTGATTACGGCCATCATAGAAGCTCACAGAGCGCAGCCGCCATGGCAACGCGTTCGGGAGCAGGAGGAGGAGGAGGAGGAGGAGCAGGAGGGGAAGGAAAATGAGAAAGGGGGGCGCGCTCAGTTGTTCACAATGGTGTTGCACTTAATACTGAGGAGGGGCGTGCTTCGTACCGGTTCATAATGTGGGCTCTCTATAGTAATGTCACGCAAACAATTTACATAAATGACGTCGCTTCCGCTTTGGACAGGCGCAGCCAACAAGAACAGCTACAATTGCAAGTAAAGTGTATCTGCAACAACAACAACAACACCAACAACAACAAAACCATGGCTAACAAATCGAGTATGGCTGGCAAAAAAGTACAATAAATAAAAACGACCAGCATGAAAACTAATAGACTGAGAATGAGAGAAAAAGTGTAGCAAAAAAAAGCAATTGTGTCTGTCTGATTGGATTGTTTTGTGCGGAAGTGAGAAAGCAATCGATAAAAAAATAACAATTTCCAGAGCGCCTGCTGTTGCTGCTAGCTGCGTCTAACGGCAAATGTTTGTTCAACAGATAACAGCGGAGAGCAAAAAGCAGTGCATATAAATATGAAACAACAATCCATACACATTTCTTTTTGCCAAAAACAACAAAACCCACTAACCAACTTCACGGTTTGTTAGCAATTTAATTTGCTTACAAATGGTCTCTGGCTGTAGTTTTTTTTATTTTTTATTTTTATTTCAGATTTCTTTTGAGCCACCTGCCCGAGTGCTCATTGCTTTGCTCCGGGGCACGCCCTCTCAAAGTTGAGAATTGGTTTGAGAAAGGAAAACGAAAATTGTTAGCAGCTGCACGTGTTGCCAACACATTAAAAACATTAACACACTTTACGCTCTGTGGCCAGGCAAAGGGGGCATCCCCTCGAGAAACTGAGCGCTGCGTACGTACAAATTCAAATTAGCAACTATTTAACATTAATAAACATTTGATGGAGACTTAAATGAGTCACAAATGATGAAATCTACTGGAGTAGTCAGTCAATCAATAGGCGCTACAACCCCTGTGTAAACCACCCGGCAAAGCCCAGAGCGACATAACCTCAAAGTTGGAATTGCTTGAGGTAGGAACTGGCCAAAAGAAAACAACATGTACATTTTTAGCTATGTATGTGCGAATACTGTAAAGGTCATAGACAACATTATGTTGCTATGGGGCAATTTGGGGGTTGCTCTGAAAAATCGTTATATGCTCGTTGGTAAAATACATATATGAATATGTGTGTATGAATACATTTCCGGTCATGACATAAGCATTGTGGGTGGTCGGACAGCACTTGAAAAAACAGTTGGTTCTAATTAATTATCAGCTTGGGCCATTATGTATACAATGTGCAACAAATTTTCCATTGTTATATTTGTTGTTCAAGAAAGTGACTGTCGCTCTATCCTTGTCGTTCCTTCCAGTGCATGCATCTCTTTCGCACTCACTACTGAGCTCGATGTTTTATCAATGATTCTTTTAATGAATTTATCCGCAGGCACGAACAGTTGAATTTAGTGTTATTTAGTAATAACAAATGTTAGTAGATTACAATTACATGTGCTTTTGTTGTGAGTCAGACAAAAGCCTGAAGATGTGCCACCACCTTTCACTTTATTTCTATTCATTTGAAATTTGTCGAATGAATGAATATCTCTATTGTTAAACGGGATGCGATATCTGCGGCATCTGAACAATCAATGCTGTCGCCGACCAAAGACCAAATGTAAGCAACGAAAGTTGAAAATCTTACTGTACGCACCTGTCGTTGGCGCTGATTCCAGGCTGCACTTGCCTGCACTTTGGGCACAGAAAAGCACCGTAATGAGCAAGGAAAGCGGACATACGAGACCAGGTTGTTGTTGTTGTCGCTGCTGTTGTTTTTGGTTGCTGCTGTTGTTGCTTTTCCACCGCACACACTCACACACTCACGCTTATACGAAATTTCTTTCTTTCACCCGACACAGACCTAACTGGTTTTTTTTACTGCACCACTCGTCGAGTGTATGTAAGAGGCACACACTCACAAGAAATTTTAATTAAATTAGCACTATTTGTGTGTGGAAAAAATTCGCAATTTCGGCTACTGTCGCAATAACTATTTATCTACTGCTCTTCGCAGCTCATTTTTCACTACTGTATGACCAGCACGCACACACATCCAAAGTGTCGCCGTCGACCTGTCTGTTGTATTTGTATTAGAGATGTCAGTGATATAAGAAAACATCGATGCAACGATTGCTACCGATTATATTTGAAGGGTTTTTGTATTTAATATATCGATATAAATTGTTCAACTTGTAGCATGTAGGGAATGATGTTGGTCTTTGCTACTACAAACATGTTGAGAAATTATAACAAATATGGTCTGCTAGAGATTATGCGTTGGCAACATTTATATATCGATATATTTTCGATACTGGCATTTAAATGCTTGCCATTACAAAAATAGTCGAGCGATTCGTTACGATCAGTAATAATAACGATACTATAAACATTTTTTGAAACTTTTGCCGCACAATGGTTATCTAATACCCCGGCACAATTTATTGATATCACATTATCATGGTTTCAATTTAATATAGCTTTATTTAAAAATATACATATTATTAGTTTGTAGTTATTTTAAACGCTGGGAAATTTGTTTTTTTTTTGCGTTGAAATGAGCAGCGAAGCGGCCAAACAAATGAATTAACAATATAGAACAAAGATAGATATATAGAAAAAACATAAAAATTTGATAAAAAAAAGTATAAATGACAAATCAGTGTTGTTGTCCGTGTGTACAAGTGTAAATATATGGGAAAAATTAAGCGATAGCTAAGCACACAGAACTCTTAAGGTGACTGGAATTATGCTCATGCAATTTTCGCCACTCTGGACACCACAGCAGTATCATTATCGAGATTTAATCGGCCGATTGTAATACCCTGATCATCAGCCAACTCATCATCATCCTGGTCAGCGTTTTCTAGCTGCTTTTGGCGCTTGAGGCGCAGCTCAAACACCTCGCTAATGGCATCGCGGAAGCAAATGAAATTATAGTCAATGACGCCCTGCCGATTGAAATTCTCCTCACGCAGTATGCAGACCAGAGCCAAAAACTTGTTCACCTCGCGCATGTAGAGTATCGTATTGTTGTTCAGTTTAATCAGACTAGAACTGCCACTGTCGAATGCAGTTTCCTCGGAGCTGTGTGCGGAATAAAATCATGAGGGACACGCAAGATATTGATATCCCATCGCTTACCTATATATGCTGGAAAGATCAACGACCATGTCGATCATGTCACAGCATAGTTCGTAGGCTTGCATGTCAACTGGTGATGAATCCGTTGCAATATAGATTTTAGATACAACATCAAAGAGAAATGCTTTCTCGATGCCAGAGTTCTGTCAAGTTAAACATACATAATTTTAGCACATGTTTAGTTTGATATTTGTGTCTTACTCACTGGTATGAAAATGTTTAACAGATTCTCAAGCGTGGGCAGCTGTGGTATCAGCTTCTGCACAACTTTCGAGAATGCCTCGAATATTGAATGATCATAAATCGAGGTCAAGTGAAAACTAAGATGAATCTGATCGAGGCCCGCCTCGCTGAGGTCATCCGACGAGCGCTGGTGTATATCACGTTGCGATTCCATTTTGGAATCATCGGTAATGCCATCAACCTATGGGAAATACAACAGCTGCATAAATGCGAGATATGCAATAGATAACATAGTGGCATTTACTCACCTTGTGTATGAAGACCTCGAACTTAATGCGTGGATTGACTTTATATGCCTTTATGACCGTATTCTTGAACTTGGTCAGCGCTTCGTTGTAGTCGTCCTTGGCATCAATGACGAACACGAGCGCCCCACAGCCGCCGAATATCATATCCGAATCGAATGTGGGCTCTATGAAATCAATTTGACCGGGAAAATCCCAAATTTGGAACTGTACAAAACTGGAATTGTTGATGTCATCTTTAACAATTTTGCTCGTCGATTCGAGGAACAGCGTCTCATTGGGCGACATTTTGTGGAAGACGACTTTCTGTATGGAGCTCTTGCCCGACCGCCGCAGGCCCATCAGTAATATGCGCGGTTTCGTCTCGCTGTTGCTTGACGCATTTGGTTCCAGCTCCAGGCCATCATGATCGTATGCCCCATAGCCGAAGTCTTTTGGGAAGGGGTCCACAGGGTAGTCTTCATTTTCGTAGCTCTATTAAAAATATGCATAATGGTTAGTGGTTTTATCAAAACACATTGTTATTGTAGACGAGCGTTTTGGTGCGATGCCAAAAGTCGGTGGTTTTGAAATGCAAGGAGTTGAATTTATTGCGATTGCAAGCTGTTGCATCGATGTATCAAGTTTGCGTTTTCAACTTAGGGTTTACATTTGCAAGTCGCGTTGTTATTGTACCGCTCGTCTGCAATTGATATGGCTTCTTTGTTTGTTTACCATGGTGACGTAAGCGGGCGTTGCTTGTGCACTGCAGTTCTTCTTTTACATGCAGTTAGCTAGGCACGTTGCTTAAACTATAAATGCCAATAAAACAATTTAATTTATTTTTTAGGGAATATCACACAATACAAAACTGTTTCTTATCGGAGCCAAGGTGTGTACACAACAGCTGCAAAACAGCTGATTATCAGATTTGTCCAGTGTGTGCACATCTGCGGCGCAATTCGCTTGCTGAGAAATACTAAATTGGTATTTTTAAGCTGTTTGTATTTGAATTTGGAGTTCATGTTGCTGTTCATGTTTCTGTTTATGCAGAATATTATACAGCACATCCAACAATTTCATTTAGTTGTATAGTCTGTTCATATTTAAGTTTGGTATCTTTTACAAAATGTGCTTGTGGTATTTTGAAGCGGCGCTTTTTTCGTATGCGGTCACACTGCTTTTATAAATTCTGCAACTTACGTTTCTTGAGCAGAATCCGAGCATTTATATTATTTAAATATTGAATTAAATGGCTGCGCGGGGTTTATTACTTATGGGCCAATGCATGCCCTGTATCAAGCAGAATGCCTCAAAGATACGTATACGACGCATGGAGCTGGACAAAAACCTGAATATGGTTCGTAGTCGTGTTGTTGTTTTGGTGCACATGAAATGTTATCAATTTGTTTCTTGCAGTACTTTAAAAAGGATACGTTCTTCTTTGCCCACGATCCACAGAAGCTGTGCAAAACCGGCGATGTGGTGCTGATACGGGAACTGTCCGAGCGCATCACGCGCCTCATAACGCACAGCGTGGAAAAAGTCGTCTATCCGCTTGGTGACATAACCGATCCCATTACCGGCAAGAAGGTTGTGGTGGGCAAATACCGCGAGGACATTGAGATGGCCAACCAGCTGTTTGGCAAGTCGGAGAAGGCATTCGACTACGACAAGGCGCCGCCGCGTGGTCGCCTGGAAGGCAGTAGGGACTTTACGCACGGCGAGACGTACATCAAGTACCACGAGGATGGCAAGGATCAGCCCTTTGCCGTGTAGCCTTTTAGTTGTCTTAAGCATGTTAATTAGTACCAAACACAATAGATCATTTTACTAAATATTTTTATTTAAAATTGTCGATAAATGTTGATGCATTTGTTGTTTTTTTATTATTGCTCAATTTGTTGCAATCAATCGAACTGCTGCAATGCGATGCGATTCGATGCGTGCCATAAATTAAATTGTTAACTAATCACAATCTCTTACGATGCTAAAGTTGTACTGGAGTATAGGGTTCGCCACATGGGCGTTGTCATCGCACAGTTTCTGCTGCAAGTGATAGAACATGTTTAGTTAAGCGATACACTTTGTATATTTCAAGTTGATTCCTACTTGTTCCAAGTCTGGGCTGGCGCGCAGCATGAAGTCGCGCAGAAAGTAGCCACGAGTGGGCATGTCCAGCGCCAGGATCAGCTTGTTGTTGCCCAGCTGCTTGAGCACCTTCACCCAACTGCTGGGCGGCGCCTCGTCCTCATCCTCGTTCAACTGTGCGCCCGCATTCGCCTTCGACTGATCCTCGTCGCTGCAAATGGACCACTGCAGTGGCTTGCTGGAACTGTTACAAGATACAAAATTGATTACTTTTTTTTTAATGTTCACTAAAGACTGTTGAACGGTTAAAACAATAAATTAAAAAAAAAATTAAAACAAATATATAAAAATATATGGTCAAATTTAAAAAATGAATTTAGCAGTATGAAACTACAATCATTAAACTCCACAGCAGACATATTGAGAATTACTGCAATTCAACAAATTGTTTTCATGTTATCACAATTTTATCAGGACATCTGTACTAACACTGATTACTGATTTATAAAGTCAAAAAAGTCACCAAACTCCAAGAACAAAATTAAATTATTGTAAATTCAAAATTGAAACTAAATTATAAGTTGTTTGGGTAATACAAATATTGTAAAATTTGTCTTATATTTGTTATAACTCAGAAAAAACCAATCAGACCACAAATAGCAAACCAAAAAGAAATGGAAAAACATTAGTGAGAATTTGTAATAATAAGTTAGTCTTAAAAATCTAAGAAATGAGTTTTTGATTGTGGACTCTGAAATGAAAACCCGAGAGCCATTGGAATACTTTAAAGGAATAGTTATTAGTACACAGGCTTAGATTAAATGGGATAAGTTTACGGGCACGACTACAAAGAACAGATCATTTAGTTGGGCTCATCAACCAAGAGTCGATTTCATCGTTTAGTATTTGAACTACAAACATTAGCTTAAGGATTCCCAAGTTGCCTGGCTGCAAACCCACCTGAAATGCAGCTCCAAGCTGACTGCCTGCAGATAACGCGACACTGGCACCACATAGCTCACATTCAGGGAGCTGCCCGAGCCGGGGCAGAACTGCTCCACATCGATGGTGTGATTATTCTGCCCGGCCAGCACGCAGCTGGAGATGCTCCAGCAATCCACCTGCGGAGGCACTGCGGTCACAGCAGCAGCAACTGCTGCAAGTGGAGCAGCTGCCACATGGCCGACTGGGGCAGCCACTGCGGGCGCATCGTTGAGCACCGTGTAGAGCGCATCCTGGCTGGCCGAGGAGCCGTCCGCTTCGGTGGAGAACTGCTTGGCCCGGGCGACTGTGCTGTGCGAGCTCTTGCCATGGTAGACGCGATTGCTGGTATCATTGCTCGCGACTGGCTGTATTATCAGTATGTCGGCATCCTGCTCGGCGGACTGCAGCTCATCCTCGACATGCTGGTGCTTCACATTCACATCCACGTTGTCCGCAGCAACTGCAGCCGGCTGCAGCTCCTCGAAGCAGGTGGACTAAGCGATGAAAAAGATAATGAATTAATTACTGCTTACGAAACTATTGAGAAACAATTAAAGAGTGCTCTGGTCAAGAGGGTCAAGAGGGTAGCTGATCAGTGCATAAATATGACATTTAAATATATGAGATATACCTAAAATCAAAGTTATATATGTATGTTATGTTACTCACAATTGATCTGCGTATGTTAAAGAATAAACTACGTATTGAATTTCATATTCGTAGTATAAATATTTTTTCAATTTGAAAATCAACCGTAATACTTATGAAAATATATATATAGAAGAAAATCTCTTTATCAAGTACACAAATAATAATTTAAATTTGCTAAATTTAAATTTACAAGATTATGCTATAGATACATCATTTGGTTTGCCAAGCTCTTATACTATCTGGCAGCTAGTCAAAATAGTAACAGCTGGGACTTTGTGGGCGTGGCTGGACTGCTGAGTAAGCTAAGAGTAATCTACCTTCCAAGTTTCGTGACGCGAGCTCTAAGACTATGGTAAGCTTAAGGCTTAAGCGATTCTTAGGAGTGGGGTGGCTGGGGGGCGTTATATAAGGCGTGGCTGGGAAATCCAGTTCGCAATCTTCGGGGGACGTCACCAGCAGTCCACCTACTAAATTGGATGACTAGATTTAAAATTGTGGAAAATATTAGTTTTATTGATTTGAGATTTATGGTGTATCGACATGTTATCGATTTGCCAGAGGCCCAGTGGACGTGGCATAAAAATCTTCGCACTTTTTCTGATGCAGATAACAACAAGTACAATAGTTGAAGTTTCAAGTCTCTATTTTCAATAGCATCAAAAATACTTGCGTTTATATAGACGGACGTTCCAAAAACTCAATATACTATGAATACCTTCGGTATCAGAGCATATAAACCATATATTGATTATAAGAAACCTGCCTTCTAAATTTGCTGACTCCAACTCTCGTAATATCAGATATGTATTCAAAGACTTCGCACTTTTTCTGATGCAGATAACAACAAGTACAATAGTTGAAGTTTCAAGTCTCTATTTTCAATAGCATCAAAAATACTTGCGTTTATATAGACGGACGTTCCAAAAACTCAATATACTATGAATACCTTCGGTATCAGAGCATATAAACCATATATTGATTATAAGAAACCTGCCTTCTAAATTTGCTGACTCCAACTCTCGTAATATCAGATATGTATTCAAAGACCAGAACCTGTTCTGCGTGTGGTACTCTGGACTGTGGACTGGTCTAAACAGACAGCTGACCATTGAACCCAATTTTAATGGGTATACGAACTCAACACACACCTGACAATTATCGCTGACGGCCTCGTCGCCATTGCACTCGGACGGCTGTCCGAAGAGCGGCGTCCTTAGGCTCTTGTGCCGGATCCAGTCGAGACTGCGCTGATTCGCCGATCGCCTGCCCACCGAGGAGTCGCGTAGTCCGGCGCCCGTGTACTCGAAGCCGAAGAGCGCCGTGATGGGATTGTCGACCGCCTCGGACTCGTTGGTGTTGCTCAGGTTCTGCAGGTCGAGGGCGTCGGCGCTGTCCTTGCCACCGCTGCTGTTGCGCACAGCTGCGGGAGGGGGCACGTCCAGGGGCAGGGAGAGGGAGAGCGTGCTCTGGGCATGGGTCTGCTCGGTGCTGACCTTGTTGGTGGTGAGGGCCAGGTTGGCGGTGGGCGGCGAGACGGTCTTGTACACGTTGTAGATGGCCGCGTCGCCCGCATTGAGTTTGCGGATGGCCTGACCGGCATCCGGGAGAGATGGAGCGCTGTCCACGGCGGTGCTTGCAATGGTGCCCACCACCACGATGTGCTCGTCCAGCTTGGCCGGTTGCTTCACCTGCTGCTGCTGTTGCTGCTCCACGTCTATGGAGTTGTTCTCAAAGTCCTGCGACAGCGGCACGATGCCTGGCGGCTTCTCGGAGGAGCTGCCATCCGTATCGTTGGTGGACGCAGCTAGAGTTCGGGCAACGTTGGCTACCCGCACGCTCTGCAGCAGCTTCTGGGCGGCTGCCGCCGGACGCAGTGCCTCTTGGCTAACCGGCCACTTGGACTTGTTCTTGCTAACGGTCGTCTTGTTGTTGTTGTTATTGTTACCGTTGCTGTTCCTTGGCGCCGTTGTTGTAATCCTTGCGTGCTGCTTGGGCAGCGCCAGATTCACCTGCGGATTGCTCATCACAGCCATCAGCTCCTCCTCCTCCGGCGTGCCCTCGCCCTCACTCATCCGCAACCCAGTCCCCGGTCCTGACCCCGTTCCACTTGTGGGTCGACTTGTGCTCGCCGCATACAGCAAACTGGGCCACGCTCCGTGCGTCCTGTTCTTGAAGAGCGTCTGCCAGCTGTGCTGGAAGTTGAAGCGCTCCTCGTCGCTGAACCGCGTTGGGGCGTCCGGTCGGAAGAGGCGTCCATCGCCGAACACCTGGTAGCCATCCAGATGCTGCTGCTGCTTGTTGTGCTCCACAAAGTAGAGTGTGGAGACTGCGGCCAAGCTGTATGGGTTGGAAATGTTGGAATTTAAGCTTAACATTTAATTTCATTCAAGGTCATGATTATCTTCCTTACAAGGTAGTTGAACCAGCTGATAAGTCTTATAAGTAACATCAATTTTTCAGTGTTGAACAATTGACATTTTTTCAAACCATGGCAATTTATCATCTTTACTACATCTACAGCCCACATAGGCAAAAGAGCCTATCAATTAATATTTAAAATATATAATTATATCATTAACTGAATTTTCTCCACAGTTCGTACTTTATATCTCTAAAAATCGAGCAAAAGTTTCTTACGCTTATTCCACAAGTCGAATTTGTAACTCAAAGCTTCGATGTGTATACACAAAAGGACTTTGAGTAGGACTTTGGGTTTCAAATTGAATATCCCTATTTGTGTGATCATATTTTGGAGCACTCTAAGAAGTAAGAACTGCTATTGAAAAGCTACCCATAAGCCAAAGCATAAACATATATGAATGCAACTCTTCAAATTAAAAACGTACGACTTGTAAGAACTCAGTAATTGTATATCAGACTGCTGCTTACCACGCTGCCATGACAATGATCAGCAAGAAGATGATGATTTGCATCAGGCGGCTGGAGCAGATCTCGTAGCCATCGTTGCGATTGTTGGATTTGGGAGAGCGTGGCGGCAAAAGGCAGCGCGGCTCCAGCAGATCCTTGGCACGCAGTTGGTGGTTGTTGTGATTGGTGTTGGCGCGTTCCAGGGTCTCAATGCGCGACTCCAGCGTGTCAGTGACCTTGCACAGCTCCTTAACGGCCCCAATGTTCTCCATTAGTATACGATCCTAAAGTTAAGAAATAATATGTAATTGTGGTGTTGTCCTGCTCTGATAGTGTTAATGTTTTCCGACTTAAATCGGAAACTTTTTGGGCTGTGTTCGTATTATGAGTTGATTTTATAAGACTAGGTAACCCAGATAGATGGAAATTAATAGAATATGACATTTGGTGCCCAATTTACAAAATATAACTGACCAAAAAGTGTGTACTCATTAAAATCATAAGAAATGCATTCCAAGGGAAATTCTAAGCCCAACAGCTAATTTTGTAATATTGAAAACGGGTAATTATTTAAAAAAGTCCTTATGCCACATCTGTTGATAACGGGATGTTTATGACTTACAGCAAGTGTAGGCCTGAAAGATCATTGAGAAGTGTGTACACAAATATGATTCCATCCATTCATTTAACAATTACCCTCAAACCAATTCTGTTAGTCGAATGGGGAAATATTATACCTTATGGCAGATATATGTAATGAGTGTGACCAATAACGATTACTAATAAGTGTGTGCATATTTACAATAATAAGCACAAATGACCGTTTTTTCAAGTCTTTTCGTAATATGGGGAAATTTTATACCTCATCATGAGTGTGACCATGAAAGATTACTGATAAGTGTGTACACATTTCCAATTTAAGGCAGTTACATTTAATTTGTATGTGTTAATTTTATACCTTATTGACCAGCAAAAAGTTCTCAATAACATTTCCATTGGGCAGTACGACGCTGCCAGCCTCTTGGACCGCATCCGGTATGACTTCTCGCACCTCCTGTGCTATGACGCCCGTGTCAACGATTTCCCTGGTGTCGCTCTCACGCCTCAATCCGGAATGCACTGCGAATTCCGGCTCGTAGCGATAGCGGACGATGCGAATCTTTTGCATATTGCGCAGCTGCACAGATGTGTCCAGTTCGGCGATTTCCTGTTTGGCGCGACTGTCGCTGGGCTGGACAATGTGACCGGACACCTTGAGATTGCCGTGCACCACCAGACTCTCGTCCGGGCGATCTGTATTGATGCCCACGCGACCCGCATGGAAGATGGAGTCGGACGTGATGCCGCGCTGCCAGCACAGATCCACGTCCGACTCGAACTGGCCCGGATTCGAGGCACGCACGATGATCCGCTCGCTGCCGTGGCTGACCACCGGAAAGTGGCCCGAGGTCGTGTGCACGTGCAGGCCGACGACCAGCTGGAAGAAGCGCTGCTCCGGATTCGGGCGTCCCTTCTTGCGCATGTTATTGTTGGTCGTCTCCGAGAAGTGCAGACGCCCCACGGTTATTTTGCTGACAATATGGCTCTGGAGATCGATACTGGAATCAGAATAGCGAACAGGTTTGAGTTCAAGCAATAGAAACTCATTTACATAAGTATATACTATCTCAAAGTAACAACAATGTTTGTAAGCAAAACAGCAAGTAAGTTAATACTTTTGGACTAATTCATTCTCATATTTATACTCTTTTCGAAGAAAATAGTATATTAAGTTTGTGCTGAAGTTTGTAACGCATAGAAGCAAGCCTCGGAGACCCCGAAAAGTTACTGCCAGTATGCTTAGAATGACAAAACAAGTTGATCTAGCCATGTCCGTCTGTCTGTCTGTATGTATGGGATCTAGTCCCTCAGTTTTTGAGCTATCGCGATAAAACTATGCACAGACACTTATTATTCAAAGAGTCAGCACATTGGTTGGAACCGGCCGGATCGGACCACTATATCTTATAGCTGCCGTACAACTGGAAGTCGGTTTTGGCAATATATCCGATCTTTTAAAAGCTATCGCCTTAAATTTTCTAGTACACTTGAACATCCTTTTAACTCATCTATGTTTTAAATTTCAAATCGATTGAGCTATAATTAGCAAAGATATGCGTCATAAAATATTTCAGTGGTGCAGTTGGCAGAGTGAAAATTGCCTAACGGTTCGAAAAGAGTATAAAATCTTCGGCACGCTGAAAATAATCCTTCCCCATTTGTTTTCTTGTTAAGAACCGATATGTAGTGTACTGCCACATTCTATATTTGATGCAATGTGGTTATAGTGGCTATAGACTTACGGTACGGGATAGAATGGCTTCTTGGAGCGATCCGATTGGCTCTGCTCCACGCGTATCGTCTGATTGGGCGCCTCGAATTTGACGCCGTAGAAATGCAAGTGGAAGGATTTGATTTTCTCCAGGCCGGACGGTGTCTTCACGAATTTGGCATCGCCCTGCAGGCGCGCATGGCACGTGACCTGGAAGTGGTTCTTCTTCTGGCAGACGTACGCATCGTCCGAGACGCTGAAGTTGAAGCCCTTGTCCGCATCGACGCGATAGTAGATGACGGACAGCTCCTGCAGGCTCTGGTCGCACAGCTTGTGCCAGTTCTCCGGCTGGAACGGACTGAAGCGGATGCACTGCGTCAGTGCCGGATCGCCGGCCTCGCTGCCCGACCCAGACCCCGAGCCCGAGCCGCAACCCGCCGCCGCATTGCTCGCCTGCCCATCCAGGCTGTTCTCCGCCTGCGAGTGGATGCCGGACAGTGCCGGCGACACGGAGGCGGAGCAGTGTGAGTGCGCGGGTGTCTTGCTCAGATCGTGCTCGCTGTGGCTGCTGCTGGGTGCGGTCGCTGCAGCGATGGAATGATGCGAGCTGCGCAGCGGACTCATCAGCAGGCCCGCCTCGTGCTTCGCCACTGGCGCAAACTCCGGACAATCCAGCTGCGTGGACAGCTTGCGTTTGCGCGACAGTGAGTGCACCGGCGTCGAGGGTGTGGAGCTGCGATTCAGCGACAATTGGCTGGTGCCAATCACCTGAACGCGATCGCCTAGTCCGAGGGAGGAGGTCAGCATGCAGGTGGACATGCTGGACAGATTCTGGTAGCTGCCGCTCGCATACAGGCCGTGATTGTGATTATCGTAGTGCTGAAATAGCAGCTGATCCTGTGGCAAGTCGTGATGTTGATGCTGCTGCTGCTGATGTTGCTGATGCTGCAGCGGCAGCAACTGTTGCTCACAGCTGAGTTGCTGCTGCTGTTGCTGCTGCTGCTGCTGCTGACAGAGCAGACTGTTTGCCAGGGCCGACTCATGCTTCACTCTCACATCCTGCGCCGGCGCCACAAAATGATGCGGCTGCGGCGAAGCAAACTGCAAATCCGACTGCAACTGTTGCTGCTGCTGCTGCTGTTGCTGTTGCATGTTTCCCAGCCCCGAATAGACGAGATCCCGTCCGTTCAGTGCGTGCGTCTCGCCCAGCGGACTGTAGGCGGGCTCGGAGCCGGAGTCGGGCGGACTCTCGGGCAGATGTGCCAGCGGCATGGCCATCGCACTCACGCGACCTGTGAGCTGTGCATCTAGCACGTTCATTGGCGGCGTGTGCGGCGACTCCAGCTTGGAGATGCCCACATTGGCCGAGCTGTGATCCATGCCCAGTGCTTCATTGTGATTGCTGCCGTGTGCGGTCGCATCGTCGAGGCTGGCAACGCCGGCGGCTTGCATAAACAGATCCAGTGCTTCATTGTCAATGCCATCCATAAAATCGGGGCGAGCTGAATGAAGAAATGAAGAAACATTAGTTAACAAAGAAGTCAAAGAAAGGAGTTTGAAAAGTGATGCAGAAACTGTTAATGTTATTAACACGATGTTAACATATTTGCCCCAGAACGCTACTACTGTTAAGGACTGCACTGTTAACTTCAGTACTTCACTGCTGTTTAGCAGTGCCATGTATAACAACTCTATATTCATTAAATTAATGAATTTCATTTACTATTTAACACAATGTTTAAATATATGTTACAACACGCTGCGAATGTTAAAGTTAGCATCAAATTCAAGTTAAGACTTTTGCCACATATGTACAAAGTAACAATTCCTTAGAGCTGTTAAATATAATTTAGTATTTGTACCTGCTTAAAATTTGATAAAATATATTGCTGCTTTACCTTTAATAATAACTTTTTACGCACAGAAATATTTTAGCTGCCTGACTAATGAATATAGTTAATTTAACAACGCAGCAATCACTAACAGATCTTTAACATAGTTGGCAATTGGTGACAGTATTATTTATTAAATATAACTTATTTCATTGATTGTTAAATATGCACATTTATTGTACAGAAAGTAAAAAAACTTTGCCTTTGAAAATGATTTATAGGTATTAAGTTAATACTCCCAGAGTTGCTACAAACTTTATACAAAATAATCATTTATTTATTTTTTTTATTTATTTATTTTATTTTATTTTATTTATTGTCGACTACTGACAGTCGACACAAAAGAATTTATATAAAATTATAAAAAATTTTTAATGTATATACAAGAATTTAAATAAATTTAAAATCGTAAACATATTAAATTAAAGAAATAAAGTTAAAATTATATAAATATGTAGATGATATTTATTTAAATATGTTCACAGCGTTTTATTGCGTCATAAGAAATTACATATATTTTCTACTACTATTACTTGTCTGCTCAAATAATGCATAAATCTGAATCATTGAATAATTAATTACCTAAATACATAAAAAAGCCTAAGTTAATATATTTCAAAAATGTATTTAAATTTGTAACTGTTTTGGAGCAGTTCTAGTTGCATTTGAACGATTTCACATATTTAAATATTAATTTCCGCTCACTTAAACTCATTTATGCACTGCCACTGACTCACAGATTGGCATTAGTGTGTTTTTGTTTAAGGGGCGTTAACACACATTGTGATAAGTTCACATTTCTAATGAACTAAAATGGTAAAACTACAACTACAACCACAACTATGACTGATAAGCGAATAATATTTCTAGTGTTTGATCGATAAAAGCGAGCGACGCAGTTGGATTTATGTGCCAACTAAATTTAGTAAGTTATTCCAAAACAAAAGGGATACACACACACACACACATACACTTAATTACATTTACCATTTAGCGTTTTGGGATAATCCATTATCAGTTTAGATGTTTGTTTTTTTAGATTGAAGAAAAATTGTTAGCTGTTAACTGTAATTTGAACGCGCCTTTTGGCTAAGCCCAAACGGATTGCACTAATCGCCAAGTTAGCAGCTGCTGCAGCAGCATCCACAAATTGTTTTCAGCAAGCGAAGATCGTAAGTGATTCGATAAAGAAACACACACAACATACAACATACAACAAACAACAGACAACAGAAACAATTATCTAACGCACATGTGAGCGAACATGCGGTTGATGCACTTTTCACAACTGGCTGAGCAGTGAAAATGCGCTTTTCCAATTGTTATATTTATACAAAAAATAATAATAATAAAACTGCTTAAAAGCAGACGCTCGACACAAGTAATTGAAAGCGAAAACGAAACCCAATTAATAATGTAAAAGCAAACCAAATGCATTCAAAACAAAAATAATAATAAAAAGAAAAATTACAAAAACCAATGGAAATTAAATCTGACTTTGTTTCTGCAAGTGTTTGTTAAATGTTTTTACATATGCATTGGCAGCTCAGAACATGTCACAAAAGCTGTTTTCAGCCCGCTGTATTACTATTATTTTGTATATTATTTTTAAATTAGATATCAACTCGCGCCTTAACGTCAAATTCGCTGCGAAATTTTTGTGCACTGCCAGCTAAGAAATTCAATCAGTGTGCAAATATTTGAGTTTTTGCCTTTGTCCTGCCTGACTCCTGCCAGCTTATTGATCAAACAAAGTTTTAGCTCCTTGCCTCAGCAACCAGGCGACATTATTTAGAAATGTATAAAAAAGTATATACTATATACACACACACACATACGTATATATCTATAGGCAACTGTATTTTTGCCTATTTGCCAGGCATAAGACAATTTTTGTTAAGCATATCAAACGCCGAATGCTACATCAATTTATTTTATTTGCCCTCTATTTTGGTAGCCGCATTTGGATTTTCGTTTTGTTGTTTGGCAGAGTGGCGCTGTTTTTTTTTAGAGACCAGCGAAGGACAATTTATTCGTGTTTTATAACCTTGCCAGTGACTATTATAATTTTATCATCTATAAGGCTGTTCAATTTGAAAGATTGAATGATGTGACGACTTGATAAGCCTTTTAGATCTCAGCTTAATAAAGTCTAACTATTTTATTAAGCGATTTCAGATAGAATGACAAACTTGGTATATAAATATACAATAGTATGAAATACTTTAAATATTTTTCAGTACATGAAAAGAAAAATATTTTTAAAGATGGACAGGAACTTGATAAGCCTTTTGCTTAATAAGGTCTCTCTATTTTACAAGTCATAATAAACTACTTAATAAATATAATTAAATACTGAAATAAGATCACTAAGATAGAGAGCTACTTGAAAAGCCTTTTGAATATCTGCTTAATATAGTTTTGACAAACTTGGTATACACATATATAATAGTAAAAGACCTTCAATGTAATTCCATATATATAATTCAGTAAAGAAAAGAAACAAGAAAAGTATTCCTAGTTCTAAACTTCCGCTAAAACGAATATTCGAAATCGATACGCCATAATCAAATTCTCTAAGTTTATATATATTTGCAGTTTGTTTCAGTTTCCTCAGTTTTTTTACCGGTTTAAATATGCGATTTGATTTCTCCTTTCTTAATCTTAAGAAAACAAATTTAAATTATAAAATAAAATGCTTTTAGTAATGTTAGAATGTGTTAAGATACTCTCTACTTTAGAAACTGTTTCTCAAATTCAAATTTCATTCTAATCTGCCTATTTTTCTAAAGCGCAATACTTTGAGTGCTTATTCGTATCTGTAGAAATAAACGTATTTAAGCATACTTACAAAAGTCCGGAAATTCAAATTCCATATTCATATCCAAAAATAGTTATCCAATAAACGTTTACACTTCAGTGGCATCCTTTCAATGTGTCTGCAGACTACAGCATGGTTCCGATTTGGGTTCTATAAATAATAAAATGAGACACCTTATAGAATCGCAATAATTTTTATAAAATGCTCAATTGTTGTTTACTTTGATGCTCCTATTTCAACATCAATCATAAATTTTACTGGAAAAACTGCAATTTGACCAACATAACAAATAATAACAACCGTTGAGTAAAAACTCTCTCAAGTCAACGCTTCCAGTTCTATTTTATTTGTGTGTTGTTTAGAATGAAGCGTCAAAGTTTAATTCTAGTTTGCCATAATTCCAGGAATATTGCTGTAATAAACAATACAATTATTGTATATAAGTATTCTGCTGTATGGTGGCAGAGATGTTTTTTTTTTGTTTTTGCATATTTTAAATACTTTGTATGATAACACAATGACGTCGCAGCTTTTGACAAATATATGTACTTGACATGATATCTCATTTGCACTCTGGACCACAAGTTTGCATTGGACAGCAGAACGCAAAAATTCAAAAGTCGAGATAAACGACAAGCCAATATCAGCATCGGTTTTATACTTATGTGCATACAATATATATACATTCATATTTGTACATATTTATATATGTGTAAAACGTAAGCGCGTGTTTTCCCAGAATTAAACATGAGGTTAAGAGCAGCGCCTCAAGGTTTTAATAGAGAAATAGTTAAGGGGCATTTACATATATTACAAAGTACAAACATATTCCAAATTATGCTTAGTAATACAATCGAAATTATCTTTAGATTACCAAGCTTCGTTTTTAAGGTTATGTATCTGTTTAACAGTTATTCGTGTCAGACTAACGCAGCTAAGTATGCAACAAAAAAATGTTTTTTATGTGATATATTTATATTATGTATTTAGTTGTATTTTCAAATGATTAAGTGTTTTGTGTTTTTTTTTTGTATCGCTTTTAATTGCGTTTTAAATGGTGAATTTATTGTTTGTGTTATTTTTTTGCTGTTGTTTTTGTTGTCTGTCTGCTTCTCTGTCTCTTTATCTGTTTTGTTGTTCGCATTACTTTTCAGACTATTTTGTGGCGCAATTTGATGAAATGCGGAACTTGCATCCGTCTGTCCAGCGGATGTGCAAGGGATGTACATATTGCATATATGAAAAGCCACTTCCTGTCCACTCTGAACTCCTTTTAACAATTACGATTTGTAGAAATTGAATGAATTATTGGAAATTGCGAGGCGTATTTTTGAAAATTGTGAAAGAAACTAACACGTTTGTTAAATATACAAATAAAATTTCCTTTCGTCTAATTCTAGTAAAGCAATCTCATTCATTACGAGCTACCTAGAAATATGTAAATATGTAATTCTTTTGTAAAAGGCATCAATATAGAAATACAAAACCTATTCAATGTAGACTGGAGACATTCTTCTGACTTGTGCCTCAGCTATCACAGTCTTCACAGTTGTTTTTGTTGTTGTTGTTGTTGTTTGTGTAGTTGTTATTGTTGTTGTCGCATTCATTGACGTTGTTTGACGCTGTTTTGTCGTGTTGTCGCAATGATTTTGATTAAATTAACGCTTCGGCTTCGGCGACTCAACGACGTGAGTCCGAGATATGGATATATGTACATATGTATGGATACATTCGCCAAAGTTCCCAAGCAGCAACAACAATAAATGCTTTTTATGAAAATAACTCAAGTGATTTGATTTAGTTTAACGCCAACAACAGCAACAACAAGCGAAACAACTTCAGTCAAATTACTAAAAATATCAACAGCAAAAAAGAAGAATAATGACAAGAGTTCTTGAATAAGCTGCGCAGCATTTCACATAAGATGAGTAGAGAAAAAAACATATAACATAATAAACAGACAGACAGACAGACAGATGGATAAAAAACCTGTAGCTATAGTTCAAAGTTGTGGCTATATTGATTTAGCCGGAAGTTAAAGTAAGCGGTAGTTCGATATTTGTTTGTTGTTGTTGTTGCTGTTGGCCAATTGTTTGCAGGGCGCTTGGCTTTGAAGCGATCGTCCTTGAGCCAAAGCAGCAACAACAACAACAACAACAATAGCAACAACAACTGCAAACGCTTTTGGCCGTCTTCTTCATTGCGGCCAATCTTTGACGCCGTTTTGCTCACGCCTTCGAAATATTTAGCGTTTTATTAGCAATTCCATAAAAACAAAAAACAAAAACGATGCTGCACGAAATAGCCACAAACAAAATATGAAGTTATAAATGTGGAAAAAAAATAAAAATTAATATGGCCAGCTCATATTTGCAATTGCTGTCGTGCTAATTGCTGCTGGCATGTGATGTCGACAACATTTCAATTACATGCGGATTAGCTGACAGATAAGAGCCACAATACTCAGCGGGACAGAACTGAGTTGTTGCTGTTGGCCAAACGCATGATTTCAATTTGTACGTAATGCGTATGCAAATAGACTCAGACTCCAACTGGCTGCAAATTCACCAAAAGACGTGTGTCCCAAATGGCAACAGCAACAACACTAATCAATCGAATTAGCACCTGGGCACTAAAGATTTGTTCAAATACGCTGTTGCGACACCCAAAGCTGAATGACAACAGACCAACTAACTAACTAAGATATAAACTACAATCAGCTACAGGGCCTCTTCACATGCGTCACAGCACTTGTCGAGTGCATTCGATCTAAGAAATGCGAGCTAAATATATAGTATTATATAAATATATATATATATATATCATATGAATCATATATATTTGAATAGGGCAGTGACTTGCAATTAACATAGCTGCGTTAAGTAGATGAAAGTATATATCTATACATATGCTATATAGCACAAAGAGTTGTTGGAAAGTCAAAAACTCTGCAAGTTTCGTTTGCTCAAAGTCTGGCTGAAAATTAACCGCATCGATAAGAAAATTGCTTTGCAACTGAAATCGAGAGCTTCATAAGGCGTTGCCATATTTTCATACTTTCCTTTTGAAGCCTGAGCAATTTTTGGCAAAAATAATAAACTAGGCAAGTGATATAGATATAGTTATAAGTCGCTGACCTACAGTAAAATAACTATAATTAAGAGCCTAATTAACCGTTGTTTCACCTACTCAGCTAGTCGCACTTTAAGCGTTGCCAGACTTTTTGCTATTTAATTGCAATTTGTTTTGTGTGATTAGCATGATAAAATTCTAAATAATAAGCACATTTATTCTGCAGAAATCCGGTATAATTCCACTTGGCAATTATTTAACTGTTGTTATACTCTTTTCGAAGAAAATAGTATATTAAGTTTGTGCTGAAGTTTGTAACGCATAGAAGGAAGCGTCGGAGACCCCCAAAAGTTACTGACAGTATGCTTAGAATGGTAATACAAATTGATCTAGCCATGTCCGTCTGTCTGTCTGTCTTTATGTATGCAAACTGCTTCCTCAGTTTATGAGCTATCGTTATAAAACTTTGCATAGACACTTATTATTCAAGTGTACAGCACATTGGTTGGAACCAGCCGGATCGGACCACTATATCTTATAGCTGCCATACAACTGGAAATAAATTTAATATTTCAATAGGAAATTTAAAATCATATGATATCAATTTTTACAACTAATGAAAGCGCTGCAGTTGGCAGAGTGAAGAGTATAAAATCTTCGGCACGCTGAAGAAAATCCTTTCCCACTTGTTTTTGTTTGTTTGCGTGTTTATCGAAATTCCAAAAAAAAAGAACACAAGCGGATCTGTAGAAAAGAAACTATGCTAAATAAGCAGCGAAGATTTTTTGCGGCAAACTCTCGTGTGTTTTTTTTTCTGCTGCTCCAACTGCTGTTATTTATAAAAAAAACAACGTAGATATATCTTTCTTTTTTTGCTTGCTGGTTTTGTTTTTTACAAATTATTGCTGCTGCGCTGCTGTTGCTGTTGCTGCGGCTGCTGAGATTGCGGCAGCGGCTTTGAAACCCAACCAACCGGTTAAATTTTATGTCTTTTGCTGATATTCATTGTTTTTGTTGTCGTTTGCTGAGACGCTGCTGCTGCTGCTGCTGTTGTTATTGTTGTCGTTTTGGTCTTATTTTGGGCTATTGGTATATGGGATATGTTTTACTTTTTGCTGTTCAGCGCATGGCACAGGTTGAGACGAGCTCAAAATGAGAAGAAACCGACAGCAGCAGCAGCAGCAGCAGCAGCAGCAGCAGCAACAACAACAGCAAACATCGGCAACAACTTCGTTTTTTATAAAGAGCAGAAGAGACGCACGCAAAACTGGCTGCGGCGATCGCTGCTTGCGTTTTGAACTTGGCAACCGTCCCCGGTTTTATTTTGTATTTTGTATTTTTTTATTTTTTCATTTTTAGCTAAGCATAAATTAGACACATCGTGCGGCAGGTGGGCGGGCACTTTACACAGGTACGAGGTATCTCGAGACTTAGAAGATGTGCCAGACACCAAGAGCAACAAGTTTAGTTTTGCATTCTTTAACAGTCGCTGTTGTTGTTGTTTGTAGGAATACTATTAAATGAAAGGTAAGCGATGTACGTGGCTTTATATTGGTATTGGTATGGCAGCAGTCTATCTCTGTCGCACACTCGCGCTACGCGATTTGTTGTTGTTGTTGTGTTGGTGTTTTGTGCTGATGCTGCTTGTGCTTTTGTTTTTGTTTTCGGTGGGAGTTTCATCATTGTTTTTGCTGATAATTTGCACATTTTTAGGTATATTTTCATAGCTGCACATGCGAAAATATATCTACAGACAGACAGACAGACTGTGTGTTTGTTTGTGTGCACAAACATGTTTACATTAGACTGTCCACACACACACACACACACACACACACACTACACACACATGCATGTGTATTTGCTTTTGCTTTTGCTTTGCCCGCTTGCACACATTTTATGGTTTTTCTTAATTTGCAACAATTTTCCAGTTTTTCACCAAGTCTACACTTTTGCTTTTATTTTCTCCATTACTTAAATTAGTAGCATACAAAACAAACAAAAAAACAGCTATAGTATAATTTGTGTATTCTTTAGTTGCTTTCTATCGCTCGTGTTGTATTATGTTTAATTTGTATTTTATGTTATTACGGCATTTAAATTCATTACTCTCACACACACACTTACACAAATTTCCGTTAGTTTGACGCTAGTATTTAACTGTAATTGTTGACGCTTATTTGATCGCTTTTGTGTTTCACGCTTCGTATACGCGATATATGCTTGCTGACAACTAGTAGTAGTATGGATCGCTTATTATTTGATCTGTGTGTGCTTTGGCGTTTGCTTTTGCTTTCGTCGCTCGTGCGAGATTTAATGTGATTTATTTATTTTCCCATTCGGCCAGAGCGCGGTATATCCAAATCTGTTAGACTGTGGACAGCAACTGGGCGATCATGCGCTCCGTTCGCTGCCTCTCCATCTCTGCTTAATGAAGCTTAGCTTCGGCTTCGGCTCCGGAGTTGCCACTGCGCTCGCCGACTTTTGCGCTCGTCTGGCAACGCTCTCGCACACACACAAACAGTCGCTTTGGACGAACGAACGAACGAGCGAACGATAAGAAAAACTGTAAATTAAATTATAAACTAGCAGAGGCAACAACAATGGGGCTTAAGCTAAACCCGGCACATATTTCTACTTAGTGGAGGCGGTCGGTCGGTCGGCTCTCACGCAATTAGCGGGCAGCCGAGCGCTGACACAAATCCAGCTTCGTGTGCGCGCTCGAGGAGAATTCTCGAGTGTCGCTCGCCGGATTAGCACTCAATGCTGTTAATCGCCTTTGGCTGGAATGGTGCTGTAATGCATATGGATACAGTACTATAGCGTATGCCCTGCAGTTGGTGGTTAGCTTCAACTTTAAATCACTTAATGGAGCTGTTTGTTTACAAGAAATGTACATGCATACGCATACGCATACGCATACACACATTTTGGGTAGTAGCTCTCTCTCTGATTGAATTAATACGTTGATTTATGTAAATTACACTAATTCATATTACTCAATTTGCTATTTAATATTCATTGCTTGACGGCGGCGACGTTCGTGTTCTCGTTCTTCTTCCATGCCAATCGTTTTCAGTTACTTCTGGCAAAAACTTGTTATTGCAAATGGTTCAGACTTATGCGTTTTACCATTAACGCGAATGGAGCTTTTCCATGTGTGTGTGTGTGTGTGAGTGCGTAAGTATAAGTGAATGCAAAGCTATGTGCTTTGCGCTTTCCAAAACGACAGCATCAGTGTGAGCTATATGTGTAACTAGATTAAATGGACAAAATATAGCACAAAAGCCCAAGTCTTAACTTGTACGTTCTTCACATATATTGTTTAACATTTAAAAATCTGCTTAATGTTTGAGCTAACAATCGGAGGCAAACCAAGTACGTTTTTATTGTTTTAAACAATTTAAACTTTAGTTTAAATTAAAGGCCTTTCCAAGCTTTTCCAATAATGCTGGATTGTTTTTCGGGAACTTCTTAATGGCGTCCAATACGAAAGCAATCACTGAAAGCACATAATTAGCAGTGTAAAGCATGATTTTGTTAGGTCACGAGCAAAACTTACTTTTCTTCTCCTCCTGCGACATAAGCAAGGCCAAAATGGTAAACTCATCATTTTTGCTTATCTCCAGCAGCACAGCTGCTGTAGTTGGCTCTTTGTTGGGCACATAGAAGTCATGTAGTGTGCGCAAGAGATCCGTAAACGTATCTGAATCAAAACCAGCGCCAAGAACTTTGCACAAGTCTGGTATTTCAATAGATTTCAAATACTGATATTTCTGATTTGGCGATAGTTCCTTCCAGGTCATATAGAACTGGGCGGTGCCGGCTGGCGCATCTGGTACGCGCTGAAAGCAAAGGATAAACATATTTCACTGTCGAATTGGTTAAATAACATATGTGTACGTACCTCCATTGAGGTGACTTGAGCAGCTTGGTTGACTTGTGGTTCGGATGAAGTTTCACTATTTAACGTGTTAAATTTTGCTGTTTTAACGGGGTTTTCCACAGTGTTTGCAGCCTTATCGATGTCTTTCAATGTGAGTGGTTCCTTTGGGGCATTTGCAACAGTTTCTTCAATTTGTTTGAATTTTTTAGAGATGTCTTTTTCAGGCTTTAGTTTTTGGATAGAAACTGTTTCGACAGGCTTTTCTATGGATTTGATAGTTTTATCGGCTTCTTTTGACTGGGCAGCTGGTTGCTTAGATTCTTGAATTGTAACGTCTAATTTTTGTTTAATTTCCAAGGATTTCGGTTTCAACACATCTTTCTGCGCATTTGACTTTTTCACCTCCACAAAGGGTCCGCAATTACTGTTGAAAATCTTGTCGATTTCCGCATCCGTAATACGCAGTTGCTTGGGCTCATCCTGATTGGGCCGGGGCGAAACAATGTCCACAACGGGCACACGGCGCATGGGCTGCTTTGAGCGCTTGTAAGCCGGCTTATCAAATGGCAAAATATCATGAAAGTCGTCGCGAGCTGAACAGAAATTGGGACCGTGTTTGGTGGCTATAAAAGGAGGCAAATTGAGTATGATCCTATTGGTCTTATTTGAAATGTGTTAATACCAATCTTGCGCAAGCGTTCATTGATGCGCTCCAAGCTGCGCTTGGCCTCCAAGTTCTTGGGATCTATGGCCAGAACAGTGGTGCAATCCTTGAGAGCTTCCATATTGTTGCCCAGCGATTCATTCGCTTGCATGCGTCGATAATAGGCCTTAACGCACAGCTTATCTAGCGCGATGGCCGCTTCACAATCCTCAACGCAGCCATCATAGCTGTAAGAACAAAAAAAAAGTGAGTTTGGTTCATCCAAAGCGAAAAACCAATTTATGCCATGCGGCTCACCGTTCCAGCTTCAGATAACACAATGCCCTGTTTATAAAGTATACAGAGTCATGGGGATAAACATCTATGGCTTCAGTGTATGCCTCGATGGCTCTTTCGTAGTCTGCCTGCTTCACATAGGTGTTGCCACGATCCTTAATGTCGTTGGCCTTCTTGTGCTGCTGAGCCAGTGCATCCGCTGGCAAGTCCTGCTTCTCAGTCGGCGTGCTGGCGGCTGAGCTGGCTGGACTTGATACTTCCGTGATTGACTTCTTGAACGTTTCATCTACATTTGTCACGTGGCTGCGCACTGGCGCTTTCTGTAAGCAAAAACGTCAATAAGCACAAGTGTGTAACGATTTAAACCATTTCTTATTACTCACGTTGCATTGGACGGACGGAGCGGGCGCATTTTGCATTGCCTGCTCCTTGCTTTTGATTTCCTTTTCCCATGAGTACAGATCCTTCACCGAGTTCTGGTACTCACGTGCATTCTGGCGCACTTGGTATTGCAATTCTACGGCCTTCTTTTCACCACTCATTGTTTGTATTATTTATTTGCTGCTTTCTGAAAGAGCGCTATTTTGTTGTTGTCATGACAGCGCTAAACCGCTTAACATGTGCTGTTATGTTATTACCAGCGCGAACTTAATTTTTCTTGGCAGAGGTTTTTTTATTAAGTGAAGGATGTGTTTAATAAATCCAATTTGGTGTGCAATTGTCTGACTAACGGTTTAGTGAAACCAGTACTACTATACGTCGAATAGTTCAAAAGAAAAACGTCGAATAAGGCTCGGAATTACATTTACCAGCTGCTAAGTAAATGATAGCATAATCATAACAGACCAGCTGATGCTTAGTTTAGCTATCGATTATACCGATGCATAAATTTGTATCGATATATATGGCTATGGATACTATCGAGCACAGCTGTATCGGCAGCTGGCAGCTAGTACGCTTTTCAACACTTTTATTTTTTGGATCAGGAAGTACATGGAATAAAAATTATTTGTTTATTTACACACGACTGCGGCAAAAAGAAAGGAGGTGGACGATTAACATGCAACGGCTTCCTGGCCTCTGCACTGTCTTTGGAGCGGCCGGCAGACGTAAGTAGGTAACGATTGCTACAACTGCAATTGTTGTTGTTACATAAAGTAACGTTTAATTTGTTTAATACGCAGTTTCGCCAACAATGCAACATTTAAGACCAAAAGGACGGAGACCCACTACGATGTGCTGAATGTGAGCAGCGATTGCAACAAGCGGGACATACGAAACGCATACCTTAAACTCTCGAAACAGGTGCAGCAAGTGAAAACAGCCAACAGTGGTTGCTGATAAATAATCGTTTGGTATTACTTTCTCACAGTACCATCCAGATGTAAAGACCAACGCTGCAAGTGCTGAGAGAACAGCGCGTTTCGTACAAATAACGGAGGCATATCAGACGCTGATGAAGACGTCGACGCGCAAAGACTACGACGACAGTTTGATATGGAATCCAGGCGGCACACGCGAAACTATTCAGCCCTGGGATGTTAAGCCCAATTATAGTGCAGATCCTGGCCCTTACTATGGCATAAGGGGTTTAAATCGCGTCTCCAACTGGCGGGTGGCTATGTTTCTAATGGCGCTGGCCATTCTAGGTGCCGCCTTCGGCTTTAGCTCCGTCAAGTGAGTGCCACATTTTGTGTAGTGTATCTTTTAAACTGTAGTTTTAACTATCACTTTGCAGACACTCGTTTGCGGTGAACCGACAAGTACAGGACGAAATCTCAGCGGAGGCGAATTCCCACCATGCAGCTGTTGTCGCTGACGCACAAAAATATGGCAATAAGGAGCAAATGCGACGCATGATGGAACGCCTGGCCAGGGATCCATTGGGCGCAGCCGTGCCCAAATAACCACTTTCATGTTAAATTTTTAGACACAATTTTTATGTACAAAGTTTGCAAATAGATACATTATATTTTGGCAAATCGTCTCGTGTGCTTTTGAGTTATTATTTTCCCATGAAAAATGTGTCTCCAAATTCTGCGCCAATAATTTGATCCCATAAAAGCATTTGCAAATGAATTTCTCAGTCTTGGATGCATATACAAAAACATGAATTGACTCCAACCCAATATATAAGACAAGTAATAAGCACAAATTTAAGAAGTTTCTATGTTTATTTGTATTTTTTATATTATTTATTTAGTTTCTTGAGCAATTAGAACACTTAAATTAAGGTCGCGACGGGCGAATTTAATTACATAATTATTTATATAAGTTGTACTTGTGTATTTTGTTTTCTTTTAATTTTCTACTAATTTAATTAAAAGCACAGAATTAAATGAACGTACGATTCTCAAACCCGCCACCGAACTACAAACTAAAAATCACATATTTTCTATAAAATGCATAATTGCCCAGAGTTGCAGCAATTACAATAGAGCCTTTGGCTTATCCTTGTCCACCTCCTTGACCAGGATGCGAGCGGCCAAGTGCGGCACGGCTGGCTTGAAGACGACAGCGCCTTGCGGCTTATAGTCGGCATACTTCATGGCGTACACCTCATGGAAGCCCAGCTTCTCCATGACGCGCGCCGAGTAGTGACTGGAGCAGAGGACATGGTAAACGGATATCCTGTTCTCGCGCATATACTCGTAGGCGCGTTCAGTGAGTCGTCCTGCGATGCCCAGGCCGCGATAATTGGTATCCACGGACAGTATCTTGCCATCGAGTATGACATTCTCTTTGGGGTACAAATCGAATATGTTGAACTGCTCCTCTATGTGATCCATGAGACTGAGTATCTTCTTAAATTTGGGATGTGCGCAGGAGTCGGCGGACTTCTCGGGATGCGCCTCACTTGCTGACTGTAACGAATACAAAAAAGGAAAAATTATTAATATGATGATAGATATAATCCGTTAGAAAATGTATTTACTAAAAATTCAAATGATTCACTTGATACGAATTATTAAAACAGACTGACTGATGTAACTGAAATTTGGACCAGTAACAGCAAGATAGGGCTTAATCTATCTGTCAGTCTGTTTTAATAATGCGAAAATAATGGAAAAAACGAACTTATCTTCAAAGATCATTGTGAAAATGCATTATTATTTCTCTTTTTTTTTTGGTAAATCCATTTCATTGTGATATTCAATTGTTAAACTCAGCAAAGGTCTACATATAAAATGATTGAATACTCACAAATTCGAAAAATAATATTGCTAGGCTCGATCCAATGTTGTTCAATCTTGAATAAATTAACTTGATCTATGACTATATATACAACTATCTTAACGTTCACTTACTTATTCTTGATTTTAGAAAATATATAAATAATATAGATAGTATCATAGCTATGATACACAGTAAAAAATAAATATGCTTATGTTGTCTTGATTTCATGCTATTAAATTTAAGATTTATCTCCAAAACAGTTTAAATAGTTTAATTACTATTAAACGAATAATATCTTGCATATTAGTATAAACTGTATATCAGTGAAATTAATTTTGAACTACAGACACTTTCAATTACTTAATATGCTTTTCATTGTAGAGTGTTGAAAATGAATAACAAAATGTGTTGCAAAATAATATATATCTATATATTTATAACTTACTGGTCGTCGCATAAGTCCATTGATGAAAACACCAATGATATCGCCATTCTTGTTGACCGCTTTGTATGAGCAATTATCCTTGATTGGCTTCATTGAGAACTGTTCCAGTTCTTTGCACTCGCCGAGATCCAGAAATGTGTTCAGTGGTTCGTCCTGCAAGAGTCATAAGTACATATATTAATCAAAAAACAAGAAACCAGATTCCCAATATGTATCAACTGGCTGGGCTTGTTTACTGTTTATTGTTTATACAACAAATTGACATTTGGCAAAACAAACTTTTTCGCTCTGCGCATGCAGATCAGGTTCTCATCAAGTTTTAGCAAATTGACAAAAACAAAACAACAACTTGCGAGAAAAAAAAATAAATAAATGTGCTATTCTGGCAAATTATTGATATTACGCGCATTATTCAATTGACAGATGGATTGATAGTAGAAATGTGAACAAATTGTTTATGTAATTACGCGACACGATTAGAATTATAATAATACAATGATTTATGCACACGCATTTGCAATTTTATATATCTTTACGATCTCAGCGTCGTTCATAATTTATGGCAATGCAAAACAAAACGGAACCGGAGCTACAATCATTTAGTCAGTTAGCCAGTTAGTCATTTAGTTAGTTAGCCAGCCAGGTGGGCGATTGCGCGTGGCTTGTGTAATTTGCTTGTGTAATTTTATACATATATTAGAAATAATTCAAATAATTGCCATTCGAATTTGCCATTAACTGGAGTGGAAGCTCAAAAGATCATTTCGGACAGATCAAGTTATGTGCAGCAGAGCGAAAACTGGTCAAAGTCGGCTTCTTTAAACTGGTTGATGTTTGAGATTGAAGAGCTCAACTGAAGGTAAACCGAGCTTAAACTGACGTCACACAAAAGGGACTTCCCGATGAATCAGAATCGAAGCAAAATGCAAGGATACAAGTTCACTCACTTGTGAGACTACTAAGAAAAACAGGTGTCGAAAACAAGAGACAGTAAAAAACAGCAAATTCATACAAATCTTTAATTTATGCAATTTGCATATGCAAAATCGAATTTTAGTGTATTTAATGAAGCTGATCTTGCGCTGATGCCTAATTAATATTTATAGCGAATTTATTTAGATTGTTTGCTTTGTTTTGACTCGTAGCACCTGCCAAGTTTGGTTTGTCAATTATCATTAAGCAATTTGCATATTATTCCCAGAGCTGGGCAATAAATGCACACAAAATAAACAACACAAGTCTCATACCTTAAAAAAGAAAGTCTTTAGCATGGCTAGAACCGCCTCCGTGTCCTCCAGGCGCACCACCTCAATGGTATAGGGGCATTCCTTTTCCACCGCAGACGACGACATATTAAGCACGTCCAATTTCTGTGTCAAACGGGCGATCGGATATAAATCGTTGAGCTGTGGAAATGGGGCAAGTAGACGAAACAAATCGTTAAAATTCACTGGCAATTTGTACGTAATAATATATGTGAACGTGTGTGTGTAAGTGTGTGTGGATTTATTACAGTTATTTATGGCTCTTAGATGAAAGCCAGACATTTTAATTTGCAGCACATGTGTGCTGCTGTTGCTGTTGCTGTTTTGCTGACGTTAACTTGACTTGACGACGACAGCACTTTTCACTTGCATTTCCATTTCCATAACCATTTCCATTTTCCATTTCCATGGCCGGCAAAAAGTAAGCAAATATTTCAATTTTTGCTTTTCATGTACATTTTTGACAGATCCCATAAATTATGGTCTAACAATTAATATTTAGACTTGGGCAAGCGGCAAAACACAATTTTCTTTTGTCTAGCACATGTTTTTGGGTATATGATTTAGGCAACATGCTCTTTAAATATTCTAAAATATGAAATAACCATTTTAAAGACTAGTAACTGAGATTTAAGAATATCTGCTATTAAATTTAATATTACACATATCGTAATATGCTATACATAATGGGATACATATTTTAAAAACAAGTTGTAATTGTAAATTTCAACTGTTTCTTTTCTAAGATGCTCCAAAAAGTGTTTATTGCTAAAAGCTTAGATTACATTTAATAAAATTATTTTATACACTGAACTCATTATAAAAGGTAAAAAGGTCATTTCTAAAAGCTTGGATTACATTTAATAAAATTATTTTATACACTGAACTCATTATAAAAGGTAAAAAGGTCATATTAAAATTGAGCATAAGAAAACATCTCCGACCATATAAAGTATATATATTCTTGATCAGTATCAATAGCCGCGTCGATTTGGTCATATCCGTCTGTCTATTTATCTGTGAATGTGACTATGAGGATATCAGGGACTGTAAGAGCTAGAGACTTTATATTTGGAATATAAGTTCTTATAGTCCCTGGTCAGAAATAAGCTTTGATCGATAGCTCGCCTCGTTTGAAAGTGATCGATAAATTTCGAATTCAGACTAATGTTTTTTGTCCATAACTTGAAAGTTATAAGAGATAAAGGCACTAAATTTAATATGTATAATCTCGAGTAGCGTACTTAATTAAAATTAAAAAAATATTTCATTTGGTCCCACATTTTATTGTTAGTTTTATGCCCAAAAAAAAATCAATTAGCATAAAAGTTGCTTAAGATAAAACTTTCCATTGGGTGGGGCTAAGTGAAGAATTAAGCTCACTGCATAAGTGGACATGAATGCATGCTAAGACTGGGTTCCAGGGTATCACCTAGTCGGACACTCCCGACTAGAGCGCGCCCGCATGTTTTAGTATAAGAATATCTGCAGAGCTTATGACTTAATTCAAATGGGAAGCTCGTATCAATATTGACTTGTTCGTTTAGCGTCAAACTGTTTATGTTCAATTAACATATAATCTAATCATTAACTTGCTATTTCCCATTTTAATAGCTATCG
Organism: Drosophila flavopinicola; assembly: GCA_035042425.1. NCBI lineage: Eukaryota > Metazoa > Arthropoda > Insecta > Diptera > Drosophilidae > Drosophila > Drosophila flavopinicola. Next base: position 13,075,054 of record JAWNLL010000090.1, read on the forward strand.
GAGAAATAAGCATTACCAAGCGCAGGCAGCAAAATATTGTGGCTTTTAAATTTCTTGCTGTCCAGTGTAGAATTGGAATCACAAGATTGCTGCTTTATGAGCCGCAGTGTTATTTCAAATATTTTGCATATTTTGAGCAAAAAATTTCATTTAATTGCATTTGAAGTACGTATTTCACTTGAAGTGTATTTCAAAGCACCAGCCCCCAGATTTATGCACATACTTATTATACCAAATGTTTACGTTATCATAATTCTCTGCTTTCAACCCGATCGCTATTATTGGCACACACACACACTCTGTATTTATTTGCGAGTGCGCGACTTTGGCACTGACTGACTGGAACCCACGCAAACGAGGTATCTTTACAAGTGATTACTATGCTTACGTATTGGCTTTGGGGGTCGATCAACTAGCACTATTATACTAGATAGGGTTTCTCCCTCGATATAGTGGGTCAAACTTACCGCACATCTGGAGTCAAGGATGCGCCGCTTGCTTTGCAGCAGCGGCTGTTCTCGCATATTTTGTACTTCCATTTCAGTTTATTATGTATTTGTATTTGTATTTTTACTTTTACTTTGAACTTTATGTTCTTCTTTGTGTGACGCGTGAGAAAATGTTGAAAGCAAAAGGAAAATCCCTAGCGGGCGCTTTTTTTTTTTTAGCAAAATCAATTTGTTGTTGCTTTTTGGCGCGCGCGTTTCTTTGGTATTTTTGTGTTGTTGTTTTTTGTGGCGTTTGTTTATTTGCCAGCGTATTTTTATTTATTATTGTTATTGTTATTGTTATTTGATTTATTTCTCTTTGCTGTATTTCCTTTGTGTTCTTGCTCACAAACACATTTGAATAGCTTAAGCACTTAAAAACTTTGACAGTTACGAATGTTGCTAATTTTTTAGACACTTCAAAAGGTCACAACATTTGATTGAAAAACAGGTGCTCTGATTGAGGTCCTGGCTGTTGAGTTTGCTCTTTAGCTTGCCTTGTGCAAACAATGAATGCCAAACATCGCAGCTGTGTTTGCACTTTATATATTGGGTATTGGCCAGAGTAACGTATACGCAGTGTGTGCTGAACCTGAACCCGAAACGAACAAGGCAGCCAGAACGAGAGAGAGACAGCGCACGAGCGAGAGAGCAACGGCGGCGGCGGCGGCGAAATTATAAATCTCTCTCTCCCTCTCTCTCTCTTTTTGTTTTTTTGCAGGCGCTAACGACTGGCGACTGGCGACTAACGACTAACGACTAACGCGACTGGATCTGGTTCCGTTTGTTGCCTGCTGCCGATCGCAACTGAGCACGAAGCTCAAGCATACGAATTGCCGGACACAACAAAAGCTAAAGCAAAAGCTGTGTGGATATCGCAGCAGGCAGCAGGCAGCGACGCCAGCAGCGACGCCAGCAGCGACGTTGGCGCCTCGTTTCAATTGAGCAAGCGGCGCTCTTTGCACATATGCAAATATGCATGTGTGTGTGTGTGTGTGTGTGTGTGAAGATGAAGGTGTAGGCAGAGACAACAAGAGCATTATTTGCATTTGGTGTGGGTTCCACACGAGCGATTTAGGCAAACTAAGCAACAGCGTGTGCTGTGTGTGTGTGTGTGTGTGTGTAGCTGCTAAGAGAAAGCTCCTCTCCCTCTCTCTCTCTCTCTCTCTGTCTGTCTCGAGATCAAGACAGAGCCTCTGGAGCTTGGTGTCGTGACAGGTTTGTGAATGGTTATTGCCGGTCAGTCACTCAAAAGCCGCTGTTTTCCGGCTGCCTCCCGCAGGGAGGTCAAATTTTCCCGGTCGCTTCCGGTGTGCGAAAGCGTTTTTTTTTTGTAAGGGAATTGATTCGCGCTTTGATAAGGGATATTTTCAAAGTGTCGTATAAGTTTAATTATTGGAATGCCACACACACATAACAAATGTAATTATCTTCTTAATGGCATTTTTATATTTTAAAGTGTTCTGGTGTATTAAATAAGTTTAGCTGCGACTTAACTCACACATTATTAAAGCATTAATTTATTTTAAGTTTTTCAGCTCATGATTTATATGGCTTCCATTCAAAGTGTTAGCTAAAATAGTTAAATTTTAAGTGTATACTGTAGTTCATTTGAAACTATAGGTACTATTTTTTTTTTAACATTTTTTAATGCATGCAATTTGGCTTACAATTAAAACCAAGCTGGCTTGGTATATAACATAATAACATATATAAGTTATTTTTTTAACTATTAATGCAATAAGTAATAAGTTTGAGTGCTCTGGTCGAGGGTTTCCGATTAGAATACTTACTTATCAGTGCACATACATATAAACACACACATACTGCAAGCAGTGCAAGCAGTTTAAGCCGTTAACTAGCTTCTACACCTAAAGAACTTCTGTGTTTATTGTCCGATCTTTGTGAAATTTTAGGACATAAAATCGGCTATTAGATATGTAGTCAAACCAAATTGCTAGGTCATATCTTTTGATCTTTTGGTGGACTGGGGGTACGGTATCCAAAAAGTGAAATATTTCTTAGATGTGTATGCTATTCGTTATTATACATATCAAATTTTGTGCCTCAAGCTCTTACAACATTCAAGCTATGGGAATTTGATATTTATCGCTACATATTCATCGGAGCGAGCTATCGATAACATGAAATAAACCTTTCAGACTCGGGGCTACGAGAACTTATATGCTAAATATGTGGTCTATAGGACTTAAATAGTCTCTGATGTTCGCGACAGACAGTGAGACAGACAGACGGACATGGCTAGATCGACTCGACGGTTGATACTGATGAATAATATATATACTGTAGAAATAGACTTCCTTTTTGTTACATACTTTTGCACTTCATTATACCTTTTGTAACCATTTAAATTAAGAAGATATAAAACGGTAAATTGAAACGCTTAAGCATTACAGTAAACATCAATTGCACTGCTGTGCCTCATTCAGTTGCACCTATGCAAATATCCAAAATATATTTGCCACTCAAAGCTGTCGCTCAGTGCACTCAAGCAAATATTAGCCGACTGTCAATGGGAATGGGAACGGGATCGGGAACGGGAGAAGGTGTATCTTGATCGACTATCTGTCTGCTATCTGTTTATTATACAAATACTCTCGCTGGCTGGCAGCAAACAGACAAACAGAGCGAATATTTCATTTCAATGCGACACTCGCAATTGTCGAGCTCTCGAATTCTGAAGGTGCAGGCGGAGGTCAGTTTGCGTTGGGTGTGTTTGCATTGAGAAGCGTTTTTCTTTTTCTATATCTTTTTGTGTTTTGTTTGTTTTGTTATTAATTTAATTCTTTTGTTTTTGTTATCGTTCTCAGATTTTTGTTTACATTGGCTGTCGTGCGCTCTCGTCGATTGGCAGACAGTAAGCAAGAAGCTGGCCGCCTTTTGCTGTCTGCGCACAAATAGGCTTAGAATATTTATAAATATCGTTTATTACGTTATTTCAATTTTTGGGCTGCGACACGCTGGTTTATTGACTTGATGTGCCAAGATTTCCACTGATTATATTAATATGTTTTTTCCCTCGTTTTTTCGCTTCTGCCAGCAATTCAATTAATTTATTTAGCAGCGTGTGCGTTTTGTTTTTGTTATTGAAAATTGTCGCACGTGATTGGGGTTTTTTTTGTGTATATTTTTTGTTTGTAAATGCAAATGGCAAGTTTATGTGTTTGTGCGGCTTTGACTTAGTCACATTGGAAAATACAATACAACTCTTTGCAAATGTTGCGGTTAACCTGTGCTCTGAACCAGTTTTATTTTTATTATTTTTATTTTTATTTTATTTGATTTATTTTCGTTTGCTTTTGCTTTTGTTTTACCCTTGATTAAGCTGACAACTGTTGACTGCTAAATTTAGCCAGCTGACATTCTGAAACTGATTGCGCTAATATAATCTATATAAGAACGGACCAAGCCTTCTCCTTGTCCCAACTTGGCTCATTGTCTCATTGTCTCAATGTGGTGCAGCAGACACGGCTGCCACTTTGATGTGGTCAATTGCAGGCGCTAAATGAGTATTCATACATTCATCACATGACCGCGCTTCAGTCGCCATAATTAAGGTAATGTGATTGCAGCATATTTGGCAAGTCATGCATGTGGCGACATAATATCAACAATTATTCCTATTACTATTATTGTTATTATTATTTCTGTTTTGTTTGGTTTTTATTGAGCTCAATTGTATTGTTTGGCACTGGCTAACGTGGCGTATGTTTATTAAGTATACGTAACGCTGGCGAGACATAGGGTGATTAAGTCACAATGAGAGAGAGATAGGAAATGGAGAGTGATGCAGAGGGATCGAGAAAGTGTGAGAGTAAGAAGACAACAGGTGTACGAGAGAGAGCGAGATGGAGAGAGAAAGAGGGTAGTAGGAGATAGAGTCTTAGAGAGAGAGAGAGAGAGAGAGGACAGAAAGAGAGAAGTCAGAGAAAGAGAGCAGTAAGAGATGGAGAGCAAAAGAGTAATTGAGAGAGAGAGAGAGAGAGAGAGAGAGAGAGAGAGAGAGAGAGAGAGAGAGAGAGTGAGAGAGAGAGAGGGAGAGAGAGAGAGAGTTACAGACTAAAAGATAGACGAAGAGAGAGAGAGAGAGAGAGCGAGATAGCGCGAGGAAAAGAGAGGGAGAGTGAAGTGAGAGATGGAGACTAAGAGAGGTAGAGCAAGAGGAAAAGAGATAGAGAACAAGAGAGAAGGAGAGACAAAGAGAGCAGTAAGAGATAGAGACTAAGACAGGGAGAGCGAGAGGGAAAGAGAAAGAGAGTAGTAGGAAATCCAAGGCAATAGAGCAAGAGATTGAGAGAGTGAGATACGATGATGGGAAAATCTAGAATTAGAGGGAGCAAGAATAGGGAGGAAAACTGAAAAAATTTCTGGGGAGAACTACACCTTTACTTGGTATGTCAACATAAGTAGGACTGCTACTTTATATAGCAGGGGAAGTTCTTTCTGCCCGCTAAGTACATTTAAACAAGTTTATAGCACAACACAAATTACCCATGGCTTAACGATTAAAACTCTTGGAATCAGTTGATAAACAGTTTCGGGGAATTCAGTGTAGATCATAAAGTTTTATTTATGCGATAAGCAAATTAGTTAGGTAGTTTGTTTGTTGATATCGTTTTGGGTAAATTCCAACTGTAATGTGGGCTAATGAAATTCGAATGTGAGTTAGACTGAGCTAATTTGCGTATTCATTAAACAAATTTGAACAATTCTAGGTTTTTTTATTACAACAATCATGCAATCATTCTAAATTATATTCCCAATTTGTCAAACCTTGCGAATGCAACTCGAATTTGGCTTTCTAATATCTCGCTGTGGCCATAAATTGCATTGTATAAGCAATTCGCATGCAAATTTTCATTTTCATTTGTGAATTCGCGCTTGATTTGCTATGGGTGTGTGTGTATGTGTGTGTGGGTGAGTGTGCCTTTATTTTTCGCAATGTCATGTGTTTAATGAGCTGTGCGCTATCCAATTTACAACTCCAACTCCAAAATGTGTTGATTTTTTTTTTTTTTTTAGTTGCCAAAAATTTGTGTGGCTCGTGTTGAAAACGTTTTAAATGCGATCTGTCATCGCAAACAGACTAATTGACAATTTACATATGTTCTGCGTATGTCGGCTCACCTGCGACTCGCAATTATTCATAAGGCAATTCAACAACAACCACACACACGTATTCTATTATTCAGTTGAGCAGCTTTTCTTGTCTTTTGCGCGTTTCTGTGTGTTTACCTGCATGTTTATATGATATGTGTTGTATATGTACATATATGATATTGCAGTGCAGCTGGCACACGTTTAATGACTCTTAATTATCCATCAACGTTGTTTGCATATCGATAATTATAAAGACATTAGCGCCGTTTAGGTGTGCACTTTGAGCATTTTAGCATTTGAGTTCGAGTGGCGCATGCAAATTGCAGCTAAATGATTTCTGACATTTACTGGCCATTCATTTTATTTACAGCGATCTCCGAATTTATGTGGGAACCATTCCTAATTTATAGTGTAACATTGTAACAGCACTTGCATGTAAAGCGAATGAAACAAGAGCATGTTTTGAATATATATACAATGCATATTATTACAATATGTATATTATAATCATATATCATTAGCATAGGGAATATACTTGGAATAAACACAAAAATATATCTAAAAAAATCTAAAACCAGTTTTCTATGGCTGGGTAAATGTTTATTTCGATTTTACCCAGTCAGAAAATTTGAATATATTTATTCTGATTTTCCCTAGTGCTGTTATATTTACACTCCTCGATGGGTAAGTTCTCTAAGTTCACCAAGCATTTGGGTAACTGAACAACGAGTATCCGGATTTAGATCCATGACTAGTTTATGGTTGTTGTCATTGCCTTTGGCGATAGCTGCTAGTGCTTTTACCAATTTAGGTTGAGAGCTTATAACTATATCTTATGCTATATAATAATGACAGTGATAATAATACTAATATTACGTATTGCTTTTCTATAAACTAGAAAATAAATTATTTGTTTTCTAACTATTTAATGAAATATAAGTTGACTTTATAAATAATTTGAGTTTTAGATGAAAACACTTTTTGTGCTTATTGTATTCAGATTTTGTATTTATTTATTAGTCGATACAGAAAATGAAATTTATAAATTTATATATTATAAAATAATGAAATAGAACATATAAAAAAGATCTGAAAATGTTGTAAGTATTAATAAATTTAGTCAAGTCTAACATTTGATTTAAGAATTTTAACTTTTGCAAAAAACTCAATCACATTAAACATATAATTGATAGATATTACTTTATTTTTGTTAATGAAGGCAAGGTTAAAATTCAAGAAATATATTAAAAGTGAAAAGTAAAATTAGTAAAAAATCAAGAGAGAGATGGTAGAGATAGAGCTAAGTAAAATTATATTTGGAAGACAAAGGAGTAAAATAAGAAAGAAGCGAGAAATTGAATTATTAACTAATTCTCGAACTTAAAGTTAGATTAAATTCAAATAAGATAGATAGATAAGATAAGATATTCAAAAATAATTCTTTTGTATTATTGCATTTCAAAGATATAATAGCACATATCTCTCTCCCAATTGTCAAATCTTATATTCTTTCGTTTTAACGGGATTTATCTGCCTCTCCAATTTCATATATTCCCCTTTATATCCCATTTCTTTTCTGCTTTTTTCTTTATTTTGCTCCTTCCAAATATATCTTTTTCTCTACTCTCTCTTGCTTTTTAGCCCTTAGCTTTATATACTCACATTTAATTTTTACCTTTTAACAAAAAAACGAATACTTTTAATTGTTTGTTTGGTTTTATAAGGCTTTCTGTGTTTTCCCCAATCCTTGCAACAAATATTGAACCCAGTTTTATTTATTAATACCATCAGAACTTAAGCTAATCTTAACATTATATATTTTTAATTTTAAATGCAACTTTAATTGTTTAATTGTTTTATATATATATAATTTAATATCCTCTGTCACTAGTTAATAAGAAATAAAAATGATATAAGAGATATTGTAGTCTGTGCTCTAAAAATAGGTACTTACTGAATAGCCCATGGCAAAATCGAATAGTTGATCTTAATAAAATGGTTAAACGGTTCAATGCCAAGTTCTGCTTGAAATTAATTACTCATTTAAAGCTAGCTAGGTTAAACTGTAATTAAATTGTGTTGAGTTGAGCAGCAACATCTAATTAATAATATATCAAACCCGAGCAGCAACACTTGCATTTTATGCATATGCAAATCCGAGACTGAGAACAAGCGATTATGACTCGAACACTTGATTTATATACATATATAATTAAATTATTAATGACTTAGATTTATAACCTGCCAGTTTACAGCTTGTAGTCTCGAAAGCAACAGGATTACATAATTAAATGCAGCGAAAAGTCAATACACTTACTGAAAGTACGACTGAATAAGTGGGTAAACGCGCTTTAGATTATATAACAGCGAAAGTTGAAATCATTTCCGAATATATTATAAATACTATATATATGTAGCTATAAGCTAGTTTGTGTAATCTCTTTATTCAGGGGTCATTCAGAAGTCTATTAAAATGATGGGTACAATTAGTTTGCAAATCTCAAGATTTCTTGATTTCAGTTTTCGGAGTTTTGTTTCCTAATTAGCAAAACTAGAATTTAGAGTGTCGGATGCCAAATCAAGCAATGTTCATTTAATATTTACGCAATTTTTATGTTTTGTTGAAAAGCAAATAGCTAAAATATTAATTGTTTGTAAATTGCAAGTGAATTATTTAAGTTCTTAAGCTATACAAGGTATTAGGAAAAAAAAACAGATATTTAACATATTTTCTGCTAAAAGTCTATGAATACTATTTTTAATGCCTACAGAGATCTTAAAATTCTGCTGTCAGCATTACAAATGATAAACCTAATGCAATTACCTTTTAAATATAATAGGTTTCATTAATTGTTATATTAATAAGGAACTAATTCCAATCAAAGTTTTTAAAGGGTGAAAATGGATTAATAATTAATTATTAAATATAAAAGGATTCATTAATTGTGATATTCGAGTTCGTTCTGTCGTACTGTTCACTTCGTGCTCTGTTCAAAAATTTTATTATTTTGTAAACAACCCGATTTTTTTTTTCACGTTTTGAAACTTTGAAAAGTTTGTAATCTTTTTGTTTTTCTTTCGTAAACGTGTAAAATACTTGTGTGCGGGGCTCCAGAAAGTTCTGGTGCTCCGTTGGCATTGTAAATTGTTGATAATCAGTTGCTATCTCCATGTGTGACGAAAGCGACGGTATGAAATCACATTCCATATTGGATTGGCAAACGGCTTCCCCAGGTAAAAAAGGCAACATCAGACTGCAAGGTGCAACTACAAGCAAGTTGGTTAGGATTCAGAACAGCAGTGATGTTTCCTATAGCTCTAGTGACAATGATGACAATTCTGACATTTCTGAGAAAGGGGAAGTGAAGCGCAAGCCAGCTGTTCCTTTTCGTACAAGAACCATTGCCAGCTCTCGTCCATATCCCAAGATCAATGAAAATCGCTTTGCTTTGTTGGCAGACCCATTAGATGACGATATTAAAGATACGGATGATACTGTTGAACAAGAAACCACAGCAAGCCCTGCAAGCTTCAAACCGCCCCCAATTTTTGTTCCTGATGTCACGGATATAAATAAATTGATCCTTGATGTAGTTAACGTCATTGGTAAGGACAAAATTTTTGATTATAAGGCAGGGCGAGACGGCATGGTGAGAATTATGTTAGGAGATAGGGAATCTTTTGACAAATTAAAAGCTCACTTAGATCAACATAACACGCGATATCGTACCTTCCAGCCTAAGGAGGAGAGAGCTTACCGAATTGTCATCAAAGGACTACATTTCTCAACCCTTACCAAAGACATTTCTGAAGCCCTACTTGAATACGGACATACAACTAGGGACATCAAGAATGCAGTGAGCAAGTCGTCAAAAACCCCAATGTCAATTTTCTTCGTGAATTTGGAGCCAGCAAAGAACAACAACGAAGCTTTCAAAATCAAGCGCCTTTGTAGGTCAATTGTCAGCGTTGAGCCACCAATAAAATTTGATGACATTATCCAGTGCTACCGCTGCCAGGCCTTTGGTCACACAAAACGGTACTGTCGCCTTCCATACAAGTGCGTTAAGTGCGGTGAAAATCATAACAGCTTAGAATGTACGAAGGCCAGGAAAGACCCCGCAAAATGTGCACTTTGTGACGGAAACCACGCCGCATCTTATAAGGGCTGCAAAGTATACCAAAAGGCCAAGAGTCAGTATGGCCCCAAAGCCAAACCAAGTGTTGAACCTTCTCAACAAGTTTCCTACACAAAAGTTAACGAAAACCTTAGCTATGCAAACGTCTTAGGCGGTCAGCAAACCTTTACTAACGTTAAGCCAGAAGAAACTAAGGAAAGTATACCAATATACATGTTTAAACGCTTAGAAACCATGATCGAGCAAATGATTGCTCAGTTTTCAGTTATTACTAATGTTCTTAGTTCCCTCACCACCCTCATAAACAAAGTATGCAAGTAAGTCTGCGTATAACCCTATGGAATGCTAACGGCCTGACTAAAAGCAGGTCTGAAGTTGAGCAATACATAAAAACTAACCACATTGATGTTCTTCTTGTCTCTGAAACACATTTTGACAAAAACTCCTACTTCAAAATTAATGGCTTTGAGCTTTTCTACGCTAACCATCCAAGTGGAAGAGCTCGAGGAGGTTCAGCTGTGCTTGTGAAAAGTGGCCTTAAGTTCGTAGAAATTCCATCTTTACAGGAGCAATGGGTACAATGCGCAAGCATAAAAATGTTATGTCCTACGGGAGATCTGGTATTGGCAGCTGCTTACATTCCACCTTGTAACAGAGTCACGTCCTCTATGTTTCAACAAATATTTGATAGCCTGGGTCCAAGATACCTCATTGGTGGCGACTTCAATGCCAAACACTCATGGTGGGGATCAAGAGTAGATAATCCTAAGGGGAAAAATTTATATCACTGTGTTCGCTCAAATAACCTTGACTGCCACTCCTCCGGTGAACCCACATACTGGCCTACAGACATAAACAAACTTCCTGATTTGTTGGACTTTGCCATCTCTAAAAACATAGACCCAAGTAAGGTAGAGCCTAAAAGCTGCCTAGATCTTTCTTCTGACCATAGTGCTGTCCTCCTGCTGCTCAACATACCAACGGCCACAAAGTCCATGCGGAGGAGTATATTTCGCAAGAACACCAACATAAGCCTGTACCGTTCTTGGTTACAGCAACATGTTGACCCTAACGTGGAATTAAATTCTGGCCTGGATATAGATGAAGTGGTCGAATGGCTAACTAGAAAAATTCACGAGGCTGCCAGTGTAGCCACTCCCGCACAAAGACCTTCTACTAACACCTCAAAGAGAGATATACATCTGTGGTCGCACGAAGTAGCCCAACAAGTGGCAGAGAAACGACGTCTAAGGAGGGTCTGGCACACAAGCAGGAACCCGAGGGATAAAGCTGCACTGAACAGGGCCGTTAAAAACTTAAAGGAAACTCTCTTGACGCTTCGAAAGCAAGCTCTAGACACCTACTTGGAGGAAGCTGAACCAGGTGATCCTTATCACAACCTTTGGAAAGCGACGAAGTTTATGAAAAGACCATCGAAAAGACTATCCCCTGTTTTAAATCTTTCTGGGACTTGGTGTCGCTCCGACAAGGAAAAAGCGATTGCCTTCGCGGAACATTTATACAGCGCTTTTTCACCTTTTGATAAGTGCAGCACCAGGGAAGTAATTGCAACCAAACAATTCCTGGACATCCCCTGTCAGATGGACCTGCCTATTCCTGAGATAAGCGCACAGGAAGTCTTGAATGAAATTGCCCTCCTGAAAAGTAACAAATCCCCTGGCTACGACAGTATATGTGCTCCTGCCGTAAAAGCCCTCCCAGAAAGATGTATCGAGCTTCTAACCAACATTTTTAACCGCTGCTTCCAGCTTGGTCATTTTCCTTCGCAATGGAAATGTGCTGAGGTTATACTGATTCCAAAACCTGGTAAGCCGGAAAATCAGCTAGCTTCCTATCGCCCCATAAGTTTATTGGCAGTCCTCTCCAAAATACTCGAAAGAGTATTTTTGAATACATTACTGCCAGTTATGGAGGACATTCGCTTAATCCCTGATCACCAATTCGGCTTTAGACGCGGTCATGGTACTATTGAGCAGTGCCATAGGCTTGTGGACAAAATCTTAGAAGCTCAAGAAAACAAGCAGTATTGTTCCACAGTCTTTCTTGATGTAAAACAGGCTTTTGACAAAGTATGGCACACTGGTTTACTTTATAAACTAAAAAAGAATCTCCCAGCCCCCCACTACCTGTTTTTAAAATCATACCTCTTCTGCAGAAGATTCTATGTCAGATGTGGTGATGAAGAGTCAGAGTTGACGGAAATAAGGGCAGGCGTCCCCCAAGGCAGCGTGTTGGGACCAATACTTTACACCATATATACTGCTGATATGCCAGTTATTAATGATCACAGACTCACAGTTGCTACATACGCAGATGACACTGCATTCATATCAGTGTCTAAAAGCCCCTCTAAGGCATCAACCATAATTCAAAGGCAGCTTGATTATTTTGCAGTGTGGCTGACCAGGTGGAACATTGTGGTTAACGCAGATAAATCCTCCCACACTACGTTTACAAAAAGAAGAGGAAACTGCCCGGCAGTCACCCTTTACAACGCAGCTATTCCGTACTGTGAGACAGTAAAGTACCTTGGTTTAACCCTGGATAGGCGACTCACTTGGCGACCCCACATCCTATTAAAAAAACAGCAGCTCAACATAAAGTTACGCCAAATGTACTGGCTTATTGGTCGCCATTCCAAACTTAAAACTATAAATAAGGTACTACTATATAAGGCCATTCTTAAACCTGTATGGACCTACTGCATCCAGCTTTGGGGAACGGCTTCCACTTCCAATATAAAAATTATTCAAAGCTTCCAAAGCAAGACCCTTAGGATAGCGGCTCAAGCTCACTTTTTAACTACCAACAAAGAGCTACACAGGGAGCTCAAGATTCCTTGGGTGGTGGATGAAATAAAGCGATTCAGCCAAAAATATATAGAAAGGTTGTCAGACCACACGAATAACCAGGCCATAAATCTGCTGGACAACACCCAAACAACAAGACGTCTTAAGCGATTCCACCCTCTAGACCTTCCTTTCAGAGACCCAGGCTAATTTCTATCCATACCATCACATACAGTCTCATAAAATAGTTTAATGTCAAGGAACACCAGAACATTTAATGATTGTCTTTATAGACAGATTTTAAATAAAAATAATAACAAAAAAAAAAAAAAAAAAAATTAATTGTGATATTAATAATGAACTAATCATGGTTTATATTTCAATTAAAATTTAAGAGTTATTAAAGAACATAAATTAATAATAGAATGACAGAAGATATTGAAACATATTGTAAATGAAATGTTTTTTATTTGTTGTAAATAACTTATGTTATATCAACATACAATAGCAATATAAAGCTGCTATAACCTCTAATTTTAGATGATCGTGTAAAGTGTTTTTGGATAACTTTGTAAATATTCTATCGGACTTTGCGGTTGGAACGAAAAGCGTACTAACAATAAGTTATTCTTGTCATAAAAATAAATTAAGCATTTGCCTTACAAATTTCTCATAAATCAATAATAACAGGTGAGAATTCTGTCAATCAGTTTGCCTACTTGACAATACTCTATACAAAGTGTGTGAAGTTCCCTTAAAAAAAGTGACTGTTTGAAAGCGAATTGAATAAGCTTAATTTAAATTAACATTGTATGAGATTATTTAGACAATTATGATCGCTTTAATGTTTGGTGTTGCAGCTGTGTCCTGTTGCATAAATTCGGTACTGCTACAGGGAATTATTGAATTCAATTTGCATGTGAACAGGGCATGACATAAGATTATATTAGAACAAGTAAGAGTGCTCTAGTCGGGAGTGCCCGACTACGAGATACCCTGAACCCAGTCCTTACAATCATTCATACTAATATAAACACACACATGCTGCAGTATAAGCAGTACAAGCAGTGCAAGCGGTTTAAGCAGTTAGCTTGCTTTTTCGCTGAGCCCCACACAATGGAAAGTTAAATCTTAAATAACTTCTGTTTTTATTGTCCGATCTTATTGAAATTTTTGGGGCAAACAATTGTCAACAATATGTGTGACCAAACTCAAAAATGGTTTTTTGGATATTTTGGGGGGTTTGGGGGGTGGTATCCAAAAAGTGAAATATTTGTTACATGTGTATGCTATTCGAGATTATACATGCCAAATTTGGGCCTCTAGCTCTTATAACTTGTAAGTTATAGCCTGAAATCGAAATTTATCGATAACTTTTGAATGGGTCGAGTTATCGATAAAATGAAATAAACTTGATCTGTCCCGGCACTACGAGAACTTATATTCCAAATATCAAGTCTCTAGCTCTTGTAGTCTCTGATATCCGCGTGTTCATACAGACGGACGGACAGACGGACAGACGGTCAGACGGACAGACAGACAGACGGACATGGCTAAATCGACTCGGCTGTTGATACTGATCAAGAATATATACACTTTATATAGTCGGAGATGCTTCCTTATGCCTGTTACATACTTTTGCACAAAACCATAATACCTTTTTTATCCATTTTTAATGGGTTCAGGGTATAAACAAGTAAGAGTGCTCTAGTCGGGAGTGCCCGACTACGAGATACCCTGAACCCAGTCCTTACAATCATTCGCACTACTCTAAACACACACATGCTGCAGTATAAGCAGTACAAGCAGTGCAAGCGGTTTAAGCAGTTAGCTTGCTCTTTCGCTGAGCCCCACACAATGGAAAGTTAAATCTTAAATAACTTCTGTGTTTATTGTCCGATCTTAATGAAATTTTTGGGGCAAGCAATTGTCGATAATATGTGTTACCAAACCAAATTGCAAGGTCGTACCTTTTTTTAACTTTTGGGGGGTTTGGGGGGTGGTATCCAAAAAGTGAAATATTTGTTACATGTGTATGCTATTCGAGATTATACATGCCAAATTTGGGGCCTGTAGCTCTTATAACTTTGAAGTTATGTCCCAAAAACTGTAGTATGAAATCGAAATTTATCGATAACTTTTAAACGGTACGAGTTATCGAACAAATGAAATAAACTTGATCTGTCCCGGGATTAGGAGAACTTATGTTCCAAATATGAAGTCTCTAGCTCTTGTAGTCTCTGATATCTGTGTGTTCATACAGACAGACAGACGGACAGACGGTCAGACGGACAGACGGACATGGCTAGATCGACTCGGCTGTTGATACTGATCAATAATATATATACTTTATATAGTCGGAGATGCTTCCTTATGCCTGTTACATACTTTTGCACAACTTCATTATACCCTTTTTACCCATTTTTAATGGGTTCAGGGTATAACAAGTAAGAGTGCTGTAGTCGGGAGTGCCCGACTACGAGATACCCTGAACCCAGTCCTTAAAATCATTCATACTAATCTAAGCACACACATGCTGCAGTATAAGCAGTATAAGCAGTGCAAGCGGTTTAAGCAGTTAGCTTGCTCTTTCGCTGAGCCCCACACAATGGAAAGTTAAATCTTAAATAACTTCTATGTTTATTGTCCGATCATATTGAAATTTTTGGGGCAAGCAATTGTCCATAATATGTGTTACCAAACCAAATTGCAAGGTCGTACCTTCAAAAATGCATTTTTTGAACTTTTGGGGGGTTTGGGGGGTGGTATCCAAAAAGTGAAATATTTGTTACATGTGTATGCTATTCGAGATTATACATGCCAAGTTTGGAGCCTCTATCTTTTATAACTTTGAAGTTATATACCAAAAACGCAAGTCTGAAATCGAAATTTATCGATAACTTTTAAACGGTATTAGTTATCGATAAAATGAAATAAACTTGATCTGTCCCGGGATTAGGAGAACTTATGTTCCAAATATGAAGTCTCTAGCTCTTGTAGTCTCTGATATCTGTGTGTTCATACAGACAGACAGACGGACAGACGGACAGACGGTCAGACGGACAGACGGACAGACGGACAGACAGACGGACATGGCTAAATCGACTCGGCTGTTGATACTGATCAAGAATATATATACTTTATATGGTCGGAGATGCTTCCTTATGCCTGTTACATACTTTTGCACAAAACCATAATACCCTTTTTACCCATTTTTAATGGGTTCAGGGTATAAAAAGACAAGTGTATATCTTATAGCGAGTTACAGAACGTCAAAATAAAAATTGCATACAAATTCAGCAGCAAATTGTTGAAAGTCTGCGACTTTTCCGACAGGTAAAACTCTATGTGTGTGTGTGTGTGTGTGTGTGTGTGTGTGTGTGTGTTTGTGTATGTGTGTGTGTTTGTGCTTGACAAAGCGGAATTGATTTGACCCCATACAAATGGTGGGGCTCGTAGGGAGGGGCTGAAACTGGACAAATGGCCCACGGTCGGCTGGAGCTGGAGTGACCGCCGTCTCCGTCTATGTATCGCTGTTGTTGGTTGTTCGCTGTTTGGTTGTTCGCTGTTGCCTGCTGCTGGTTTGTCGTGTGTGGCTTTAAGTCAACATTTAACTGAACGCTGAACGTGACTTGAAATTGAAAGCCAATGTCGCCGTCTGTGTTTGCCACAGAGCGCTGCATGCGGCAGCGATGCATTCGCGACTTTGCCAGTTTGTTATACCCTGAACCCGTTAAAAATGGGTAAAAAGGGTATAATGAAGTTGTGCAAAAGTATGTAACAGGAAGCATCTCCGACCATATAAAGCATATATATATATCAAATATATATAGCCGAGTCGATCTAGACATGTCCGTCTATCTGTCCGTCTGTATGAACAAGCGGATAAAAGCTAGAGACTTCATATTTTAAATAAAAGTTCGCGTAGTCCCGGGGCAGATCAAGTTTATTTCATTTTATCGATAACTCGTTCCGTTCAGAAGTTATCGATAAATTTCGATTTCAGACCTGCGTTTTTGGGCCATAACTTACAAGTTATAAGAGCTAGAGGCCCCAAATTTGGCATGTATAATCTCGAATTGCATACACACGTAACAAACTTTTTGATACCGTACCGTGAAAACACTCATTTTTGAAGGTATGACTTTGTAACTCGGTTTGATCGCCCATTTTATAGCTTATTTTATGTCCTATTTCACAAAGATCGGACAATAAACACAGAAGATATTTAAGATTTACCTTTCCATAGTGCAGTAGGAAGCTAACTGCTTAAACTGCTTGCACTGCTTGCAGCATGTGTGTGCTTGTATATATGTAAGCTGATAGGTTGGTATGAAATGTGAGGACTGGCTTCAGGGTATCTCCTAGTCGGGCAATCCCGACTAGAGCATTCTTACTAGTTTGTTAGTTGTTGTTAGTTTGTTAGTTTGTCAGTTTGTTAGTTTGCCAGTTTGTCAGCTTGGCAGCTTTCAATAAACTTCTAAAGCCGCCTTTGCCAGCTGTGGGTGTTTGCTTGGCCATAATTAACACCGCCCCCAGGCACGAGCACGAAAACTTCGTTGGCAACCAACAATTGAGAGGTATAGCTTTGATTTAATTGTATTCTTAGCACATTTGTACTTTATTTGTGCTTTATGGAAATTAATGTTACATTCTAAAGACATTAAAATGCTTTTATCTCGCATCAATGTCATAAAACACCAGGCACAGTGCACGCTTTCAGCAAATAGCTGGCGTTAAACTGAACCATTATATTATTATTATCACTAGATCACCGACCATTAGATCTCTGTGCTCTTAAGTGGATAAAAAGTAGCAGCCAAATTCAGCATTAAATTTGCCTACTCGAAATCTACTCGTGTGAGTTTTCTAGCGCATTGAAAGCAATAAAAATTCATTAGCTGCTAGTTTATTAAATTGCACCCATAATATGCACAACGGTCAGACGATACTATAGATACTATATACTATATATGCATATTTTTACATTTACACTGTGTTTTCATAAACAAAACAATTTGGTCTGGGTGCCCATAAAGTGTGTCATCCCGCAATAAGCTCGGATTATATCACTGCTATTGGGTATATACACGAATGTATACTCTATAATCTGTCTTTTCAAAACCCATTTGAGAGTTTCAAATTTCCAATTCAGTTAAATCCAAGCCGATTTCAATTGGATGTTTAGTTTTGCTTCTTATAAGTCGGTGTCAATTATAGTATATTGTTTTTATGAATAAATTAATAATTACCTATGAATAAATTAATGGCTAAGCTTTTTACCAAAGTTTGTGTAAGTATAGATATCGCTGTTTCTTTTCTCTACTTTTTTCTCGTATTTTTTATACCCTGAACCCATTAAAAATTTTTGAAGGTACGACCTTGCAATTTGGTTTGGTAACACATATTATCGACAATTGCTTGCCCCAAAAATTTCAATAAGATCGGACAATAAACACAGAAGTTATTTAAGATTTAACTTTCCATTGTGTGGGGCTCAGCGAAAGAGCAAGCTAACTGCTTAAACCGCTTGCACTGCTTGTACTGCTTGTACTGCAGCATGTGTGTGTTTAGAGTAGTACGAATGATTGTAAGGACTGGGTTCAGGGTATCTCCTAGTCGGGCACTCCCGACTTGAGCACTCTTACTTGTTTTAATATTATTTTAGCTAATAAATATAAATAACTAGAATTTATTTTAATTATTATTTTTTCCATTGTTGGTCTTTATTTTTTTTATCCTTATTAAAAATTTAAGTTTAGACTGGCTGTCTCTATAAGTATTTTTTTTAATAAGTGTTTTCAGAGAGTTTGAAGTTACAAGTATTTCTGTGCCTAGATCAATAATCTTTGTCTTTGCAACCTGATTGCAACCATAAATTTTGTATATAATCAGTTTGTATTATACTCACGTATATAGAATATAATTACACTTTTTAGCAGCTGCAGATACACAAGTGTGTCAGTTATTAAATTGAAACAAGTTACCCAACGTATAAGCATTTTACACAATTGATAATTCGCTGCGGTCGTAAAATTTGATAAATACTGTTTAAATTTGTGCCGCACTCGCACATTATTGGATCATCCCCGGCTGCAGGGAGATAAATTTGTTAAAATCAGCATCCAGAACGTTTAACGAAATGCAATTTGAGTGCCAGCCAGCGTAATGCATAAATTGCGACAATCTGCATGGAATGACATATTCATTGTCGCATTTGCATTTAGTGCCACATGCCACATGGCACATATGCGGGATTACGAGGGCTGTCAGCTTAAAATGCAAATGAATACAAACAAACAAACAAAAAGTGCCAAATGGAAATGGAAGTGCACTGCATGGGAGCTTAAAGCTCAATTAAAATGAAATGCTGCAAATGCAAGATAATGCCTCACATATGCCACAGTTGCTGCACTGAAATCTGCTATTGTTGTCGTCGTTGTTGCAGTTGTTGCAGTTGTTTTGTACAGACACCAACTCAGCGCGAGCTAATCTGGCAGCATATTGCCACAAGTCCCGCCTGCAATCCCCCAATACCCCCATTCCCCCAATCCGCATACCCAGCAGCAAGAGCAGCCGAACAATACGCATACGCCCCCAGGCACGGAAAGCAAACAGACAGCAGCTAAATTGTTGGCAGGAAGCCAGCGAGGCAGACTGGCTGCCTGGCTGCCTGGTTGCCTGACTGGATGGTTGCCTGGCAGCTGGCGCACACCACTGAGCAGCATCATCATCATCATTGTTGTCGGCAACATCATGATGATAATTCTTTTGCCGCTTGGCTGGAGTGCAGTGGCAACAAGCTGCCTCGGGGCTCGTCTTTTTATACCCTGTACCCGATCAGAATGGTTTAAAAGAATATTACGAAATTGTGCAAATGCGAACCCATAAACTATATACATATTCAGCTTCTAGTCGTTTTGACTGATCTCAGAGATTTTAAGAGCTGCAACTTGGAATATAGAACTGTCTATCAGCATTGACATAGAAATCGCTTCAACCAATTTCAGTTTTGTGGCACAGAAATCTATTTATCTAATCTTTAGTATTTTGACTACAGATTAACATAATAATGTACATTCCTCAATACATTTTTTATTTTATAAGTTAAGATTGGTATAAAATCATTGTGGATTTTCAGACTAATCTTGTTTACTTTTTAGTTCATTGAGTTCATTAATTTTACACTTTACAAAATCTCTAGCAAAATATTGTTGTTCAATATATTTAAAATGGTTCATATTATTAAAATAGTTTTACAATAATGTAAACAAATTTTAAATATTTAATGTACGAGCAAAAAGCGTAAATAATAAAGCTTTAATTAAGTCACAGCTATAATTTTTATAGTTTTATCATCAACTAGATAAATAAAATGGAGTAAATCTTAAGCGCATTTAATTTAGAAAACTACAAGCTGTACAAATAACATAATTTTAAGGAAATTTTCAAGCCACACCAAGGAATCAAGAGATTTCTGTTTTATGCTCTCGTTCAATTTCCCGTTTTGGATTCTTTAATCCGAATTAAATGCCTCGCATTGAGTTTTGTTATTTAAACACAATTAAATGTCTTCTTCCTATCTTACAAACTTTAGAACGGTCACACTAAGCTTTTTCGGCTGAGGGAAGAGGAAGCACAGTTTTGCAATTGTATGTTTGATTGGGATTTCCCGAATTCTCGAAGCAAATGTTGGACCAAATTGGCAGATTTTGTTAGTTTTCAATTTATACAACTACAAAGTCAGTAATGTTAGAGCTGACTAGAGGGTATCTGCTAGCTGGGCACGCTCGACTCGCGCGCTCTTACTTGTTGTTATTTGGTCTCTGGATGCCATCCATAGTTGCCTCGCCTGACACAATGTTGGCGCCATTTTGCTGTTTGGCTTTCCTCTTGTAATAAAATGAGATCCGGCATGCTGTTTCCTTTGACGCAGCTGATGAGGACGAGGCAGAGGAGGATGTTGCTGACGGTGTGCTAATGATAATGGCATCCATCTGTATAGACTCAGCAGGCAGCCAGCAAGTCCTTGTCGAGTTGTTGCAAATGCCAAGTATATTTTGCATTTAAATACTTGAAAATTCAACAACTTTGTGCTCGCTGGGGAGCTGACTCTTCAGCCAAGTCCTTCGTGGGGCCGGGGCGGGAGTGTCCTGTTGACAGGCAACAAGAGATTGCTGCTTGTCCTTTGTTGACAGATTGATTTTGATGTGTTTTTATTGTCATTGTTATGTTTCTATCAGGGCAAGGAGGCAAACAGCTCCTGTGCCGTGAATGCTGATGCTCCTTGCTCCTTGCCTCTCGCCCCTTGCTCATTGCCGCTTTTGTGTGCTGTGGCAGCAGCGAAGTGCCACTGAATAGGCAAACATCTTAACTTAATTGGTTTTTGTGTGCCAAAAGGCGCTTAGCAATTGGATTACTACGAGTGCTATTAATTGTTCCGACTCAATGCTCATTTGCAAAGCAGGCGGAAACAGACCACAATAAATCCAAAGCAAACGCTTTCATCCATTTCAGTTCAGCCTCCAAATACAATCCAGAGTCATTTATTTAATTGCATGAAAAATGATTTTGGCCTCCTTCTGCCCTTTTGCTGACTGCGAGCATATTTCACAGACCACAGAACTTTATCAAATATTAAAGAACAGTTGTTGGCAGTCGTCATTATGGTGTGGGTTTTACTTTATGTCTGCTTTTAATATCTATGCGTTACTCAACTAATACCTTTCTATGCGATTCTCAAGAATTGAAGTAAGCCGCATAGATGCTTGTTTAATATTTTTGTATTCTTGTGTATGTGTTACATTATTTGATAATATTTTCTCAAGTTATTGTATTCAACGGGATCTTTCTCATCATCTTCACTTTCTTTATCTCTGTCTCTCTCTGCATATCTCTCATCATCTTTCCACTATATCCTTTTTTCTTATCTGCATTATATTCTATGTGATTCTCATGCATTTAAAAATTGTGAATGTTTACTTACTCCAATTATTTATCTCTGCCTCTTTCTGACTTGCTTTCCAACCTTTTAATGGTTTGCAGCTCTTAGATTGAAAATATCATGCGAACTCATTTATTTTTCGTAGGATCAGAAAATATTATGTGAAACTAAGTACGTCAAAACAATTTTAACATTACAGAACATTATCGAAAATATCCCTCAATATAAAAGAGTTTTTTCTTGACATTATAATTTTGTCAATTACTTTTCAACTCACATTGCATTTGGATATAAATTCAATTCGAATCCACCAAATTTATGTGAATTCCAAATTGAATATGTTATCACTAATATCAAAGTAGCTATATCTAAGGGAATAAACCTGCGATTTCCTGAAAATATTCTCAAGCTCATCTAATTACAGCTTAGTCCTTTGGCCCCCTTTGGCCAATTACAGTTGGGAATTGTCATGACTGCATTTTATTTGACAGACACGCAACCTTCAAGGTTCGAACACACACACGTTGCCCCCCTCTAACTGGCATTTATTTGAATTCAATTAAGTGGACAGCTGAGTAAAGCAAAGAAAAAGGTGGCCAATAAGCAAACGGGATTCGTATTAAGCTCTTGTTTTCTGCCGGCCAACTTTAGT
Organism: Drosophila flavopinicola; assembly: GCA_035042425.1. Classification (NCBI taxonomy): domain Eukaryota; kingdom Metazoa; phylum Arthropoda; class Insecta; order Diptera; family Drosophilidae; genus Drosophila; species Drosophila flavopinicola. The sequence goes on from JAWNLL010000090.1 coordinate 13,097,208, forward strand.
GAAGCGTGTAAAACACAACCAACTCGTAGCATGGAATCCAATCAAATCGATACAAAAATGCTCGGCAAGGCCAGCAAAGAAAGAATGAGAGCTCAACGAATTTGGTAGGGAATCGGGGGCGTATACGCAACTTTAACAGGCTAACTGGACTGGAACTGGAATTTCTTCTTTGCCAAAGACGCAACTTTGGCCCCTTTTTTCCTCAAATCAATTGAAATAAATTCCGTGTGTGTGTGTGCGTGTGTGTGTGTGTGTATTAATGTGTGCGTGCCTTGTAAGTTGTGCTCTGATTTTTTCTTCTTTTGTGTAGTCGGCATGACTTTGATTTTCATGGCTTTTACCGAGTACGTGCGGATTTCCCTTTGTGTGGTTTTTACATTTGTCGGTTTTGTTGCAGCATTTTGTAGTCGTTCGTTTTATGTGATGTCCTGTGTGTGTGTTATCCTGGGACTCTCTAATCGAATGTTTGCGTGCGCTACTTGTTTGATTTGGTCAATTGTCACGACCTGCCCCAGCCCCCAACTCCCCTATTCAATTTGCAAATTGAAATCTTAAATCAGATATTTCCATTGCTGATAACACTCGCAATATTTGATACACTGCTTATATAAGCAAAAAGATTATAACCAATATTCGCAATAAATGGTATTGCTTAGATAGTGTAGAATAATTGTAAGCATATTGTTGCTTGATTCTTTAACAAACATTTGCCAATTCTGATAGCGGTTAACAAGCAGCTTTAGATTATTTATGCTCAGTACTTGACTATACTCTCCAAGAAAATACTTTTTTTCCTGCGGAACTCTTCGCACCAATTTTTTTTAGATAGTGAAAATAAAGGAACTCTAACTTAAACCATTGTTGTTTTTCAGCTCTGTGCCGTCCAACTAGACATTTTTTGCCACTCCAATTTCCGATAAGCTTATCAAACTACAAACAACAAAGAAGCCTTTCTTATGTAGTATTATACTAAGTTCTTTTATTTGTATTCCTTTGACTTCTCTATTTCTATACAAAAATGTGTTATGTCCTCACTTCAATATTACCCATTATACTTTACTTAAGATTGGCTTCTTCTGACCAAAGTTTGCTGTAAGTAGAACCATAGCGTCTTTTTTGGCCAATAAAATAGTCCCACCGGGTCACAGTTGTCATAGCTTAGGTTTTGTCTTCTTTTATATTTAACTATTCATTGTTAAATTATCTTAACTAAATATCAACTAATATCTCGAAGTTATCTATATTCAAAGAAGGGAATTTCGATTGTATATTCCTTGATTTGAAAACTTCAAGATCTTTTGCATACATAGTTTCATATTTTAAGCGAATTGTCTTTCTAGAATGCAAAAAAATCTTTGAACAATCGTTTTTTTTTGGGTTCAGCGCTTTTAGATGCTATAAAATTATATAAATATTTAAAAACATATATTTAATGCTTAAGAAATACTTAAGTAAATATTTTCGCACTGGCGCAGACATGGCACATATAGTATTTATAGGGTCAGACAATTTTTTTACAATTTGATTTGGTCGCTTGCCAAAAAGTCTCGTCATTTTGTGCAGCCATTGTGCTTGTGTTTATATTTGTGCCGCATTTAATCAAGTTCTGGTCCCCGTACACTGGGCTATATAGTAATATCCACGTACACACATGTATTTTGTTTTGTTTTTCTATGTATTTTATTTATTTAGAACTTGGCGGCAAATCTAACAAAATGTCAAAGCGCCACAGCAGGAAAGCATATGGCAATAAATTGTAAAACACATGCCAAGCAAAAACAAAAAAGAGAAAAGACCATTTCCCTTATGAGCCAGATGCATAAATTAAAAACAAACAACAACAACAAAAAAATAAAATCAAACACTTACGCGCTGAAATTGGCTAATAAATGGTCGCTAATGGTCGCCTCCTTCCGCAACAAATTCCTGTGTGGTAGTAGTTCTTCGTATTCCTTATATTTTTGTTGTCTGGTCGAGCTCTTTGGCGATTGCTTTAAATTGTGCGCCCTGCTTTTTATAGTTATCGCGTGCTTTTGACCGAGGAGCGCTTGACCGTTAGCACGTATTAACCACGAGGGCAACGCATTTGATACTGAAACCGAATTGTTGTAAACAAACTAATTCAACCCCTCGCGTTGGTGAAATGCTTTTGCCCACTCAATTGCCGTTATTTGGGCATTTGAAACACACTCAAATGGCGACACGGACAACCCCAAAATGTGCGATGGAGACATCGCAAAGCGCTCGGGCTCAGAAGCGTCGCGATGTGCGATGTGGAGGAGAGCAAAAGCGTGCTCGAAAGCTGAGCGAGCTTTTCGATTGCACTCGAAAATGGAGCGCGACCGATAACAGCGGAACAGTTGAAGGCAGTTGATAAGAAAGAATTTGTCGCCAACTGGCAAATTGAGTGCTTTGCTTAGAAACTGCTTAGTTGTGTGTTGGTTGTCTTTCATGCCATGTGAGTAAATATAAACTGAATGCGATAAGAGCTTGTTGAGCAAACACACGAGTCGGAAGGCATGCCAGTTATTATGTGTTATTGCTTATTTCTTATCATTTAGCTAGTGGAGCGACTTGTCAGCTAAATTACTCATATTATATAGTCAGCATAAACATAAAAACGAAGCGTGTCTGGTAGATGAAATTGCTGCATTCACAATTCATTCATTTATTTAGCTTAATGAGCACGCAGCAAACTTCAAACGTACTGGTGTTTTTACTATACTACAATACAAGTAGATCATATTCTCACAAAATTTTATTGTTGCACAAAAAAAAATGCAGTGAAATGTTAGCATATTTAACATTCGGCTACAATGATAACATAACTATATTATATCACAGAGATAACGACACACCTGTAGTGACAATATTTTAATGTAGCATGCTTTTAAACAGTTGCTTTTATTTGTTTTTCGTTTTAGATAAGAGTTTGAATTCATAACGTGTTTGGCGCCAAGCACTAACAGTGCTGTCAAATGCGCTGTGTGAGTGCTGTGCATTTTGCACTGCATTGATCAACACTGTTCAAATTCTTCGATGCACAGCAGGAACGTCAAAAGAAAACGCATTACTCAAAAAATAAAAACAATTGACATAAGCAACTACCCGGAAAGTAGCTGGTCGATTAAGGATAATGCACGGAACGTATACAAGCGACCAGCCCATCGATTTTCAGGCAGCCACCGCCGCAGCAGCAGCAGCAGCCGCAGCGGCAGCGGCTGCCTCAGCTTCAGTGTCTGCGATGAGAACAACAGCTGAGCAGCGGGAACTGGAGAGGGAGAGCAACAGCAACAGCAATGAGCCAGACGAGTGGAGCATGAGCGAGTGCGGATTTGCGGACAATGATGTGCAGCGTGCAATGCGAGGAGGCAGCGCCGCGGAGGACATCACTCAATATCCGATCCATGGCTGGGTGGATGTGACCACGGAGTTCCACGATGCCTGCGCCGAGCTGCTGCCCGGCGAGCTGGCGCAGGATATGCTCTTTGGCCTGTTTGAGGCCATGTCTGCAATTGAGATAATGGACCCCAAAATGGATGTGGGCATGGGCTTCGATAAGTTCGATTTGCCGCCGCCCTCTTTTGAGGCGGCCGTTGCGGTAAGACCAGTACTTACGACTCTTGGCTGCAAATTACTTATATCTTGCCTTTCAGATGGGCGCCATTAAGCTGAGTGGACTGGAGGCAGCGGAACTGATTGGCATCTTCGATGCGCTGTTTGCCTGCCTGGTGTCCTGGCTGGAGGGCAACTCGATGGATCAGGTGCTGTTCACCTGCCTCTATCTGCACGCACCGTCACAGATCGAGGACAAGGCGTTGCGCGTCTTTTGCACCGCTGTGCGCAATCTTATAGTGGTCATTAAGAATATCATCATTCTGGCGGCTGTCAACGAGGAGGAGGACTTTCAATTGTACGGCAATTCGGCGCTGCTGGCAGCGGAAAAGGCACAGCCCTCGAGCATTGCCGGGCTCTTGAAGGATGTGGAGGACGAGCTGGTGCGCAAGTGCAAACTGTTGCCGCCGGCTGAGAATCAAAGTCTGATGGCTGTCGTCCACAGATTGCGCTTCATGCGCCACCTCTTTCAGGCCATTTACCAAGTGGAGCTGATGGTGGGCGCGGAGAGCGCCGAGGAGGCGGTCAATGAGATCTACAAGAATCTCAATGTGGCCTCGGAGCTGCTGCCGCTAATCAAGCGCACCATCGAACGCGGCACTCAGCCCGTCGAGGGCTGTAAGTAACCAGCACGCATAACTTGTACAATTAGTTGCTCACGCTGGATTCTACTTTGCAGCAGAGGCGCCTAATCCCATGGGCTTCTCGCCCCGCATCCATGACAGAAGCCAGCCGCCCACGTTTCCACGCAGCATCAAGATACGCGAGCGACCCGCCAGCTATCAGTTCCTGGAGGAGATGGTGGCGCGTTTCAAGTATGCTTGCAAGGTGATACGTTACAAGGATTACTACTCGGCACTGGTGAGAAATCAGCTTAAGGACTCAACAATTGTGTATTTCGGTATGACGCAAAAATAGCTATAGAGGCATTAATTCTTGTGTCTTGCAGAACTTCTTCATCGAGTACAGCCGCAAGTCCGGACACTGTATCCTCTCACGCAGCGTGCTGCAGAGCCTCTTCAGCTCGAGCATCCGACTGGCGCATGGCAAACAGTCGATGAAGCAGTTTCTGCGCCACTCGGTGCAGGTGTTCAACTCACCACCCGTGCTCAATGCCAAGCATCCGGTGGCCAACGATCCCAAGGTGCAGCAGCATCTGGAGACGTTCTTTCGCTATTGCATCAACATGAATACCTTCAATCAGTTCATACGCCTGTGCGGCTTCAATCGGGCACGACAGCGCGACAAGCTGGCGCATCTCATTGAGAACTTCGATCCGCTGCAGGTGGATGCGGCGCGCCTGGACTCGCTGATGAACCAGCTGGCAAATGAGCGCGCCATGGAGGGCAACGAGTCGCATGCGACGGCCCTTAAGCACAGCACCCACTTCTCCACCTGGGTGCTGTACAACTGCTTTCGCGCTATGCTCATCTACCTGATGTCCGGCTTCGAGCTGGAGCTGTATGCGGTGCACGAGTTCCTATACATCTATTGGTATCCGTATGAGTTCCTCGTCGGCTTTCTGGTTTCAGCGCTGACGCGCACAGAGAATATATTGTTGGCCCAGGAGGAGTACGCCGAGCATCTGAGCCGGATTCAGGCCAATGGCGGTGGCGGCGGCTCTGGCGGAAAGAATCGCAAGGCAGCCAAGCCGAAGAAGAACAAGAAGCAGCAGCGTCCCTATCGCCAGGAGATCGTCTACTACCACGCCCTGCTCAGCCTCTGTGGCGGCATGTACAAAGCCATGGGCGCTCTAACCAAAGACGGACGCGTGCGTCTGCCAATGTCGAAGTTTGACAACGAGGAGATACGCTACAATCGACGCTTTGCGCCCTTTGTGCCACTGACCAGCCCCCCACCAGTGTCCTATGTGGAGTTCAAGAACATACGCGATCACATGATGCTCAACAGCGCTGAGGAGCTGTACAGCTATGCGGCCAAGCATTTCGATCAGGCGCGCAATGTGCTCGAGAGCATACAGAATCCCGAACAGGAGGTCAGTAGAGAATCGTTTAATACTCTAGTATTGGCTCAAATGTTTTGTTTTGTTTTAGATACTCGATCTGCTGCAAATTGCGCGCACGAACTTTGTGGTCATGAATGTGCTCGCCCGCGGCCACCAGAAGGAAGTGAAGCGTCAGCCGGAATTCGATTTCTCCAAGCACAGCTACTTTCCCATTATGAAACTAAAGTAGTCCATTTCGTGTTCATAGCGACCCCAATAATCCATGTCTTAGCTTGTCGTCGTATATTTCTTTCTTTCATTTGTTTCGTCAATTACAAATAAAATTGGTTTGTATACATATTATTTACATATTATTTAATGTGCTCTTCCAGACTTTGCACCTAACACAAAATATATTTTGTGTAGGTTTAGAATTAGAGTAGATGTTATTCACCTTTATAACACTCGCATACATATTGATGTAATAGTTAAAACAAATTGAAATGGGTATTAGGGTTTTTTCACAGTCTAACTTTCCGCACGTTTATAATCCCATTTCGATATGGGCTCTACTTTTCCGGTAGAAGAACTTTGCTAGAACTGAACTGATTTTATATATGTTTTGGTCGTTCTGGTTTATCCTTCAATATACCATTATATCTGTATTCATTGAAATACGTTAGATTTTTCTTACTAATTTTCGAAAAAATACTATGTAAGCATCTTGACCATTCATATATATTTATCGTTTACATATCTTCCAAGTATTTTATCAACAACGGCATTCGGTTTTTTATATTTTATTCAATGAATTGAAATGAAGAAATCTACAAAAGAAGTTGCGTTAACTGGATAAAAAAATGGCAAACAATATGTAAGAGAAAACCCAACAAATAGTTGCTCACAACTGAGTTTCGATTGCAATATATTTTCTTTGACAATAAAGTTGTTTTTTAACCTAGTTTGGTAAGTTTTCTAAAGTAGAATTTCATTGTTAATTATATCTCTGTAATTTTTGCAGCCAAGTTCTCTGATTCCGCAACAATATCCTGCTTAATGATATGCTCCTCCACATAGCCGCTAATTGGGCAACTGCGCGCACAGGTGTAGACCGCCAGGACGCCCCAATCCAAGAGCTCATCGTCGAGCAGCACCAACATTTGTGGCATCACCTGGAACTCAAACTGACGCTCGCCGCCACATAGACTACAGCTGGGCACCGCCTGCAGCTGATCAGCGATTGTGTCCGCCACACTGGCTATCCACAGTGGCTCCCCGCCCCGCTTGTATCGCACAACTTGCTCGGATTCGGCGGCAGTTTGCTTAATGAAGCGCTGGAACTGTTCGTCCTCCGCGGCGGCAGAGCTGCCAAAGTACTTGTCCAGTTCTCCTTCGGACACATCACCCAGTTCACCCGTTTTCCCGCTGGCCGAGAGTTGCGCAAACTCTGCCAGGCAGGTTTCTTCATCCTTCTCTGCCTTGTCAGCCTCAGTTGTCGGATCGCGCTCCATAACGATTTCGTATTCGGGAAATGTGAGCTTTGGTATCGGTTTGAACGGAGCTGCTGCTCCTGCAACGCCGCAGTCGGGCTTGTGCTGCGGCCAGTGAGCTTGTTGGTGTCCCGCGCAGCAGTAATTGATGTCCTTGCAGCGGCTGCAGGTGAGCGGCCCATGACAGCCACAGGCGGCGCACAGTTTCCTCGGGCTGGCTATGGCGGGCTAAGCGTTTTTGAAAATAGAGAACAGTTAATATGGACTTGTAAATATAAAAGTTTTCGCCAAGCTTGCCAAGGGTATTCCTTCCTCCGACGGTTCCTGCTCCGAGTAGAATAGATTCTTCAGCGGCAGCTGCGAGCGCAGCACCGTAAAATTACTGGAAAACAATATTTAAAAAAACATTAGGTGATTAAAATATTCAAAATTGTGAGTACGAGAAGGAACAGAACTTAATTTGGCTCATCAGTATAAAGGAGTCTATTTCACCATTTAGTAATTAAATACAATCGTTATTCACATACACTACTAGAATTGGTATTCAATTGACCACTTACCCCGCCTTGTTGGCCTTCTGGCAATCGGCATCGCGGCACAGAAACACGAAAATGCTGCGATGGAAATTGAACTCATCGTCATAGGCAGCGTACAGCTGGCAGAGAAATACTTGTGGCGCTCCACAGTGTTTGCACTGCAGCTGGGCTTTGGTGGGCAGCGCAGCCAACTCCAGCCAGGCCGGTCGGCCGCCCAGTTTGCTGGGAAAGTAGCGATTGCTCAGCCAGGCAGCATTTTGCGGCTCCTCAGCAAATCCTAAATCGACGGCCATAGCGTGTTTACCTTTTAGTCCGAGCGCGTGTTGCTCAAGCAGCCCTGGTCACTATCGATAGGTTGTCGGTGAGGGTCAATCGATAGTGGCAGTGCTGCAAGCGTACGCGCAAACAGTGCTTGTAAGCGACAGAGTTTAGTTTGCTGTGAAAATGACACGACCACAACGCAGCGCATAATAATAATAAAAATAAAGCTGTGTGCAATAAAGTGCAAAGTGAAATTAATACAAAATACGTCACTACATGCATACGAATTAGTTGTGGAAGCCAGTTAAAACTCTACCGCTGCTTGTGGTCGCTGCAACCCAATCGCCATCGATAAATGTGCAGCTGTGTGCTGTTAAAACAATAACAAGAAGCGGAAGCGTTTTTTGTTCGCTCGTTTCGCACATCGTTTTGGTTGTTGGTGCTCTCGTGTGCTAAAAATAGTCGTTGAACCACCCACGCCACAAACGCATTAAATTCGGCAACCAACGTTGACTTTAACAGCGATGCAGATGCACAGAATTAATAAACAAGTCAGCGACAACAACAACAGCAAAAGCAACGACGATGAGGAATTTCTGTAAGTTTATTTCCGGTTTTTTTTTGTGTTTGTGGATAAGCTTTTCTGTGATGCTGTATGCTGCGCTTGTATGCGTATGCGTATGTGTGTGTGTGTGGGTCTTGCTAAATTTAGTAATGCATGTGATAGGCTGAAAATAAGAATTGGAACACCCTGCCGTAAACTTTGCCGGCTGCGAACTAACGGGACACACACATTCGCAGGAACACACACACACACGCACACATACTTTTTGTCACCTTGCCAAGAAAACTGCTTTAAACTGTTGCGCCAAGTGCTCGCAACAAGAATTGAAGAGTAAAATACACTTTAAGGCAAATAACAAGAGCTGAGAGTAAACACACACACACATGGACACGGACACATGATGTGGTCATATTGCCAAAATCAATAAATGCCCAATATTCTCAATGTTGTGAATTGCAATGTAACTTCCAATACGTTTTGCTTAAAATTCACCCAATGTCGTCAATGTCAATGAAGGCTGTTAATTAACATTCATTCGCGCTAGCTTGTGAAACGCTCGACAGCAACAACAACAACAACAACAACATTTGCAGCGCCGCTTACAGTAAACGGCGCAGTTAAAGCTTGTGTTAGTTTGCTTGCGTCTCACTCCCACGCTAATAAGTATACGACGCGTAGTTTCTTTATTTACGCACATGAAAAAGCTCAAGCCAGGGCTGCAGTTCGTGACTTTCTAGCTTTCTCACCGATCAAGCCGTTATGCATTGTGCTTGTGTATGTATTTGTACTTTTTTTTTTTTTGTTATTCTGCTCGTTTTGCACTTCATTTAGTTTTTATTGATTTTTTGCAGTGTTTTGCAGCACTGCTACTGCTACGTTGTTGTTGTTGTTGTTTTACTTGCTCTCTTTGTTATTGTTGTGCTGAGCGGCATTCACTTGGGTTTACAGTGTAAGCTTCAAAGGCTTTTGTTTTCTTCTTTGTTTTGCAGTTACTGCTGCGAATGCTACTGCTACTGCTACTATTGCTGTTGTTTGTGTGTGTTTTCTTACACCTTTTTTTTTTTGATTTAGTGCTTACTCTCTCCTTGTCCCACTCGTTGTTACCCGAGCAGCAGCTCTTAAACCGGTCACTTTCTACAGCTTTTAGTTTGTTGATTTTGCTTTTTACCCATCTCACGTTTCATGTTGCAAGCGTCCCCCCTCCTCCCCTTTCCCACACTCCCTTCGCATGCACTTTGCTTGGCCTCATAAAATATGCAAATTAAAAGTTGCAATTGTTTTTCAACTTATTACTTATTAAATGTACAGCTAACTTTGTCATGCATTTCAAGCAGTGGCCTAGGCAGGGTCTCTCGGAGGTAAAACCAACCGAGGTAGAAGAAGTCATTGTGTTATTTTTAATTTTAAGAACTCATTTTTACTGTAAACATAAATCTGGCTACGCCACTGATTTCAGTTGCCAATTGCTGTTCCTCTTTGTATTTTTGTTCCACATTCTTTTTGCTTTGTTGCCCTTTGAAAATCCTTGTTTACGCCACTGTCATGGAAATCCCTTTGCCGCACTGCAGTCTGCCAAGGCTAATAAGATTTTAGCAAGGTTTATAATCTTGTGGCCCTCTGCCCGCCCCTTTCCATCCTTCACCTTCAGCGTCACCTTCAACGTTCCATTCCATTCGCTTCAAATTGAATTTGTCACCGTTTGCTGCAGCGAGCAGTTTTATGTGCCAAATGGCCAAGACGCAAGTTGCTGGCTTGCAAATAAAATATGCAGATCGTTTGTGCAAACTGTGTTACCGAGTGACTAATCAACTTTTCAAAACAGTTAGCAGCTATTCGGGGCAGCTGTGCAAAGCTCAGCAGAGATTCTGGTATTATATCACTAGCAAATACCCTGTAAATGCAGCTGATTACATTCATTGAGAAAATCATATTTGAAAATATATGTATATATGAAGAAATCGAACCGATAAGTCGATAGACATCGATAGGCCCATATTCTTGCCAACTTTATAGTGTTCGAAAACACAGAATACGAGTATTTAAGGGGAAATACCGTAACTAATATAAATGTCTGCGGATTCACCTCTCATACATTTCACAGTCAACTGATTGTAGTTTGTTGATTGCATTACTATTTGTTTTTCGCCGGGAATTTAATAGTTATAAATTTCAAATCGCCATTTTTCATACGTATTTATATTGCTAATATTGCAAATCGAAATGCCAATTTAAGTGACATCTAAAAAGGAGGCGCGACAGTTTTGAAGCATGAAAATATTTGCTAAGCTGTTTTACTTGTAGTCTCTTGGCACACAGTCATCTTACCGCATTTGGAAATGCAGCTCGATACATGCATATATAAAAATAAAGTATATATGTATAACAATTAAGCATACGCTTTATTGATTCGCCGAGCTGTTGTTGCTGTTGCTGTTGTTGTTGCGTTCGGTAAGCGAATCTAATCGTAGATTGCACATGCCGGTCCTCAGCTGATGTCCACGCCCGGTTTGCGGTTTGTGCGGGTGGGCAATTGAGGGGGGGAATAAGGGGCTCTGATAAGCATTAACTAACAGTCATTATCGATGTGGCTGCCACAGTCATAGTCATAGCCAATGGCAAAGGCAAAGGCAAAGTCAGAGGCAACAACTAGCAAACATTTTGCCATTGTTTACTCTATCAGCGCCGTGGACACATTGTTGTTGTCGAATAAATATAGTTATACATGCGTATATATATATAAATATATACGTAGCTGTACAGTGGTCGAACGAAAAAGTAAACGCTTCGATTCTAATTTGAAAATAATTGATAAAATGATAATGACAATGATTATACATTTCAATGTTTATAATTGAATGTTTTCTGATGACTCAAAACTTGAAAGAGAACTCAACATACTCATACTACTCATTCATTCACCTCAGTGCTACAAGTAAAACATTTCAATTTAAATTTTAAGTTTATTTAAACATTGCACTTAAGTTTTATTTGAATATATATAACTTAAAATAGTTGGAATATTTTCGGAATCTATTGAAAATGACCATTCTAATTCGTACTCCATTTGAATTTCTCATAGTTATATAAACCGGGAGACTACTGTACTTGAGCACATTCATAGACTTATTGTTTGTTGTGCGTGTGTGTGCGTGGGTCGTGTGTGTGTGTTCTGGTGGGTTCTGATAGCTCGAGCGTGCGTCATGCCGGATGGCGTTTGCTCTGGGATTCAGTGATTCATATGCCAAAGTCTCGGCAGCCATTTGGGCAGACTCTGCATTTAGAATGGGCCCACTTGAATGGGGCCTGAATTGCTTGGGCGCATCACAATGTAGCCATATGTATGTATGTGTGTGTGTGCGCTCGTAATCGTTAAGAGCATTGCTTTTAAAATCAATAATGGTCTCTGCTTCAAAGATGCAGCCTTGAATTCATTTGATTTTTTTGTACTCATTTCTCTACTGTTTTCTTGTCGCCTGTTCGTCTCTGTTTGGCTTGCAGGAGCGGCCGTTGCATTGAATGAGTGTCCTTGGCGTTGCTGCATGTCACGCCACGCCACCATGTCCGACTTTGTATCCTGCGATTTACTGTCAGATCTGTGGGCGGAGATACTGCGACGCCACTGGACGTTTCTTGAAACCGAGGAAAGCATCGAGAAGATCGAGGAGCGCAAGAAACTCGAGGGTAAGCACACGATATCTATACATGTTGTCTGTCGATGCTAAAACTTTCCCTTTTTCCAGGCTGCCTCAAGGAGTTCCTTTGCGTGGTGCCGCACGACCGCAAGTTCTTTTTGCCGGAAACGGGGCAAGTGCTGCGCAAAACTGTGTGTGAGCTGAACGAGTTTACGGCACAGAATGCAATCGTCGGTTTCGAGGCCATCAGCCAGTATGCCAACAATCTGTTCACCAAGCCCTGGCGCAAGGAATTTCGCGTTCTCAAAGTAAACATCTTAGATATTAGCTAGAATCATTTTAAAGCCTCGTAGAGGCCGACATCTTCCAACCCATTATGTAGATTACTACTGATCAGTATTAATAGTCGAATCAATCTCAATATATTCATTTATATATCCGTCTGTCCACTTGATTATATGTAAACGAGTATCTCCGTTGTTTCGGTGTAGATCGAATCACTAAAATTCAATTTTTGTATAAGCAATTTTTATTTCTATCTTGAATATCTGCTCAAAAGTCACAAATTACGTGATTGATTATACGCTTAACAGTTTAAATTCAATACCACAGGTAGAATCAGTCAGTGCATCTATGGAAAACATTTGCTGTAACATCTATTCTAACATTTCGAAACTAGAACATCCATATTGGTCAGAAATTATAGCCAAATATTGGCTGATTTTAATTTGTCTGTATAATCGAAAACGGTTTTAAATTGTTTAATTATCGCTCACTTTGAAGAAAATATATTTAGTTTATATTTATTTTATAGACATACTCCGGCTCATATCAGCATGACGTTGAATCGAATTTGATCGATGCCGATCGTCTGTTCCTGGCCATGGGCTATCGTCGCATCGCCGAGGATACGTTTGTGCTGGAGGGGCCCATCTGTCCCGACCAGGTGACGAATGTGTCGCGCGATGCGATGGCCGCCTATGTCGAGTGCCAAATAATGAAGCACATCTATTCGGGTCTAAGCGCCGCTGGCTTCAGCTGCAGCTGGCAGGACATATTTCACTATCGGGAACGACATGTTGGCGGCACTACGCAGTCCATCAAGGAGCTCGCCTGTCGCCTGCACGAGAAGCGACTACGCAAGGAGCAGCTGCAGCAGCAGCAGCAACAGCAGCAACAGCAGCAACATCAGCAACATCAGCAGCAGCAACAGCATCAGCAGCTCAACACGGAGAATACCTACAGCAATGTGGCGCCTAATCGCTGTGACAGCTGCTCTGTTGAAAAGTCGTCTGATCCGCTGCCCGCTGCTTGTGCTCTGCATGGGCACGGCAACAGCAGCAGTGTGAATAGCTGTGCGCTGCATCCCGCCGCCAATCATCACGCCCCGCCCACGAATCTCAGTTGCATGTATCAGCAGCCGCAGTACCCGCAGCAGCAGTCGGCGCTGATGACGCACTCGCGCAGTCTGGATCACTATCAGGAGCCGGTGCAGGCGGCACTGCCGCATCGCCACTCCTTTGATCAGCATCCCAAGGACTGTGCGGCACTGCATCAGCACGGGCATCTATACGAGACGCCCTACGACTGCCAGGACGGCCTCAGCATGGGCAGCAGCGCCTCTTACGCGGCTGTTGCCGGCGCCTACAATGCACCAGGCAATCGCTATCCGCTGCCCTACAACATCTCCAGTCAGCTGAACGCATCCTATGCCACGCCCCTTGACGTCTATGCGAATGCCGATCACGGCAACAATGTGAATATGTACGCCAGCATTGGCAAGCCATCGGCAGCACAGGTGCCGCACAGCTGTGGCTACCATGGCGGCCAGTTGGCTGCGGCTGGGCGGCATCCGGCTGCCAACATGCCACACAGACAGAGCACCTATCCGCCGCTGGATCAGCATCTGATTGACTTCGATGAGCGGGCGCAGCTCATGCAGCACGACTACAACGATCCGCGTCTCTACGAGCGACGTGGCCAGCAGCCATCATCGATGCGCAGCCAGTCGGCCAAGCACGCCGGCTTGAACAGCGCCTTATACGCGCAGCCGCGTGATGCCATGATGGGTATGACCTATCCGGGTGCTGGCTACGATCTGCCAGCGACGCTGCCACAGCCGCAGGATATGTACGTCTATGCGCGACCCGTACCCAAGAGTAGTCGGATGCGCGCCCAGCTCGAGGCAGGCGACAGCTCGACGGACAGACAGCGAGAGCCAATTATGGTGAGTGCCGAATTGCTTCTTAAGCCTTAAGTAAAACAGCATGGGCTGGCGAATAAAAACTTGGTCCAGTCTGTTAGCGACATACTAATTCAATCTCATCCACAGGAACCCCTGGACAATAATCGCAAAACGACGCACAAGGAATTGAGGGAGCGCATAAGTCTAACCGCAGGCGCCGCCGATGGTCGCCAGCATTTGAGGCCGACTGTCGATATGAACATCTCCGATGGCACCAGCTACGAATCGGCGAGTCTGGATGATTTTGCCGTATTGAACAGCGCATCGCCGCCGCTGATGCCCAAAGTGCAGGAGGGCGTGGGCAGTTTCGAGTCCTGGAACTATGTGTTCAAGAATCTCGAGCGCTCCGGCTACTCCAAGGATCTGGGCGATCGTGAGGATTTGCTGGTGCAGAGCTTGGACTTGGACTCGCTGACACTAGCCAATGGCGGTGCGCCTGCCGACAAGCGACGCCCCGAGACGCAGCCCGTCATCGTGGAGAAGTCGCGCACGCTGGAGAAGAAACGGGAGACTCGTGCTGTGCAGGCACCAGCGCCAACGCCAGCGCCGAACAGCAGCAGTCCTGGCGTGAGAAAGGTCAAGTCGGCCTTGAAGACGGCCACCATAGACAGGCCCTCGGGCAGCGGGTCGCGCAGTCGGAACAGCGCAACGGGCGCTGTGGCCAAACAGCCGCCACCGGTGTCCACGCAGCTGATTGTGACCAGTCCAAACGAATGGAGCTGCCGCTTCTGCACTTTCCTCAATCCTGACACTAAGCGCATCTGCGAAATGTGCTGCCGCAGCAAGGACTTTAATCTGGAGGCGGCTGCAAGTGTGTCGCATGCATCCTCCACCTGTGTCTAGAACGCAACAACACAAATATGCACATACACCCAATATGAATAAGTACAGTGTTGACTCGTAAATTGAAACTTGAAACTTGAATCGTCGTTTTAAAATATTTGTTTGTTTTTAAGTTATGTTTTTGTTTAATATCTTTGGATTTTGGCAGTTTTAGAATAACAAATTCATCTAGAACAAATTCATTCAATTTGAGATCAGGCATACAAAAATAACACTTTAAAGTTCGAATTACTTGAGTATAATATATTTTCGAGTGATCACTGTATATATAGAGAAAAACAACTGTACTCTACACCACGCAAGTGATATAAGCACAGTATAGAGTTTGGATATATACATCTATATAGAACTTATATATTTTTTATACGAAAATCGTCATTACAACTGTGTGCATGTTTATAGAAAGTTCTCTAGTCTTATAGCATCTACGATTCAATCCCAATCCCCCAAAAACAAAACAAACAAACAGAACAGAAAACATCATATGTAAATACAAACATCACGCATACATCACATATAAGTAATATTCTAATATTATGAATTATATTTTAAGTTTCGATTAGACTCGTGTACACATGCTTTAATTAGATTGTAGATTTGTTTCCATTTGTTGTGGGCGTCGTGTTCTGTTGCAAAAGATGTGCCTACAACTCGGTTTAAGCCGTATGTACGTATGTATGAATGTATGAATTCTAACTAGTATTTACTAAGTAGTAACTGTATATTTGTGTGTGTGTGTGTGTGTGTGTGCGTGTGTGTGTGAGATGAATGCTTTAGAAAACTTTGTACATTTTGTGGTTATATGCCAAGTTACATTTATAATATACAGATATACATATATTGGGAAAGCAAAGTATATTTATTATGCGTATATATATATAAATATGTATATGATATATATTTATTGTATACTAGACGTAACTTTTCATAAATACCTTTACTACATACAATATATTCAATTCAACTTGAACGCAAAGATCGAGCTAAACCAATGGAAACCATACAAAAAACGTGTAAGATGAAATACAAGTAGTACTGAGCAACTTTTCACTTATATTTTACTAGCAGCTCCTTAATAATATTTAAATATTATGCAATAAGAGTGAGAGACAGCAACTATGCTAGCGTACACACTTATACATATATATCCTTTCAATATATGTATGTATGAGTGTACTTAAATGTATTGCCACACAATCTTTTGTTTTTGCCCACCATGCCACACCCAACTCCCAACGCTATGAAATAAAAGAAGAATAGAAGACACTTCATTTGTTTGTTAATTGTTGCTATGAAAAATGTTGAATAAAAGCTTAAGCAAATTGAAATATTTTTTTATATACACTTACGCTAAAAGAAAACACACAAACTAAACTAAAAGCAGAAAAGAAATTAATGTACCTTTTCTTTAGTCGGTGTACTAAGTAGCAAAAAGCAGTGATTTATTTGACTTGTTTATTTATTGCACCCATTGAGGGTTCCTTATGTAGTTCAAATTGTATCAGTTGAAATTAGCAAAATATTTGCAAGTAAAACAAAACAACAACAAAAAAACAAAAACGAAAACAATCAACAGTTAAAAATTCGATTTTCAACTTTGCTAAAATACTAACTAATAAGTTAAAAACAAATTACATACAAATTATATTGCATACTAACAAAAAAACAAAACAAAACTAAACAAAACAAAACAAAACAAAACAAAACAAAACAAAAATAAATGAATTTATAGGCAAAACTCTTCCTAAAAATCCCAGCAATAAATACAAAAAAAAAAACAAAATACTTTGAATTTTTGAAAAATAAAACAGAAAAATATACAAAAAAAAACAAAAAGAAGATTAATTAAAAGATCCTAAAGTCATATACCGGTGAGTCCTTGGGTCTAGTTTTTGTCAGCACAGAAATTCGGACCGTTGAAGAGCTCCTTGAATTGCAAATATTTGGGGAATATCTGAAGGTTCAGGATCCCGAGGAGCTTATCACGGGCCTTGACGCGTCCAAGTAAGTATTGCATCATTTAATATGGCTAAGCTGTGCGTAGAATTGGGCATTTCTGTTTTAACGATTATTTAGAAAGTACGATTATTTCATTCACGATAGTGCTATTTAATCATGCATATCTTCGCTATTTATGACTGAATCGTTTTGCAATTTTAAACATTGATGAGTTATATGGATGTTTATATGCACAAGGAAATTGAAGGTGATAACTTTGAAAACGTGGGATACATGGCGAAACCGAATTCCATTACACACATCAGCACAAAGTGAGTATACTATTTTCTTCAAAAAGAGTATAATAGACTTAGATTTTACCGGCTTAAACGTAAACATTCAAACAAAATTACTTGATAATATGATAAATATTTATGAATTTGCCTAATTGCATTTTGCTCACATATTTCAGAATATACATATTTAATTTATATTATTATATTATATTTTGTGATATTTTACAGTTTCCTTATTGCTTTGTTTGAATTTGTGGAGGTGTTTTAGTGTGCCCAGATTATGGAAATTAGCCATTCACATAGACCGGTTTCATGGGCCTGCAGCTTAAGTCAGCGAGCACTTACAAGATCGCTTTCTCACAAAATGTCTGTGGCTTCAAATCGGACCATCAGTTTCAACCGAGCAGCCGAGCAGATAAGACCTGTGCTGCGAATGCAGAAAAACAAGTAAGTTTCAAAAAGAGTTTTCAGTTATCTTTTATTTTGATTTGTGATAGACACTGCCATTATCGTGAAGC
Organism: Drosophila flavopinicola; assembly: GCA_035042425.1. Classification (NCBI taxonomy): domain Eukaryota; kingdom Metazoa; phylum Arthropoda; class Insecta; order Diptera; family Drosophilidae; genus Drosophila; species Drosophila flavopinicola. The sequence goes on from JAWNLL010000090.1 coordinate 13,115,092, forward strand.
GCTTGGCAATTAATTATTCTTCTAATAAAATTGTGTCCTTATTTTCCCAAGCTTCCCGATTAACGTTACCGTTTATATAAAACTGTTTGATTAACTGCACTTTACTTTATTGCAGTAAAGTTTCGTTTTTTTTATACAGTGTGCTCATATATCCTACATAAAACGTCAAGTACTTTTAATTTGTTCTGCATGTCTTTTTGTTTATTTTTCAAGCTTTTCAAGCTTGCATTTTTATACCCTGAACCCATTAAAAATGGGTAAAAAGGGTATTATGGTTTTGTGCAAAAGTATGTAACAGGCATAAGGAAGCATCTCCGACCATATAAAGTATATATATTCTTGATCAGTATCAACAGTCGAGTCGATTTAGCCATGTCCGTCTGTCTGTCTGTCTGTCCGTCCGTCCGTCCGTCCGTCCGTCCGTCCGTCCGTCCGTCCGTCCGTCTGTCTGTATGAACACGCGGATATCAGAGACTACAAGAGCTAGAGACTTCATATTTGGAACATAAGTTCTCCTAATCCCGGGACAGATCAAGTTTATTTCATTTTATCGATAACTCGTACCGTTTAAGAGTTATCGATAAATTTCGATTTCAGACTTGCGTTTTTGGGACATAACTTCAAAGTTATAAAAGCTAGAGGCCCCAAATTTGGCATGTATAATCTCGAATAACATACACATGTAACAAATATTTCACTTTTTGGATACCACCCCCCAAACCCCCAAAAAGTTCAAAAAACCCATTTTTGAAGGTACGACCTTGCAATTTGGTTTGGTCACACATATTATTGACAATTGTTTGCCCCAAAAATTTCAATAAGATCGGACAATAAACATAGAAGTTATTTAAGATTTAACTTTCCATTGCGTGGGGCTCAGCGAAAGAGCAAGCTAACTGCTTAAACCGCTGGCACTGCTTGTACTGCTTGTACTGCAGCATGTGTGAGTTTAGAGTAGTACGAATGATTGTAAGGACTGGGTTCAGGGTATCTCGTAGTCGGGCACTCCCGACTAGAGCACTCTTACTTGTTATTTGTAGAAATGGTTTTTTTATATTTTATCCCCTTTTTATACTCTTTTCGAAGAAAATAGTATATTAAGTTTGTCCTGAAGTTTGTAACGCATAGAAGGAAGCGTCGGAGACCCCCAAAAGTTACTGCCAGTATACTTAGAATGACAATACAAATTGATCTAGCCATGTCCGTCTGTCTGTCTGTCTGTCTGTCTGTCTGTATGTATGCAAACTAGTCCCTCAGTTTTTGAGCTATCGCGATAAAACTTTGCACAGACACATATTATTCCAGGGGACAGCACATTGGTCGGAGCCGGCCGGATCGGACCACTATATCTTATAGCTGCCATACAACTCGAAGTCGGTTTTGGCCATATATCCCATGTTTTTTAATCCATCGCGATGAAACTTTGCACAGATACTTATTATTCAAAGAGACATCCACATTGGTTGGAGCCGGCCGGATCGGATCACTATATCTTATAGCTGCTATACAACTGGCAATGAATTAAATATTCTTAGAACAAAAAAAAATGTTACGCGACAAAACGATTTTGTACAGCTTATGAAATTTCAGTGGTGTAGTTGGCAGAGTGAAAATTGCCTATAGGTTCGAAAAGAGTATAAAATCTTCGGCACGCCGAAGATAATCCTTCCCCACTTGTTTCCTATTTATGTGGGATGGAAAAATGGGTAAAAGGGTATTATGGTTTTGTGCAAAAGTATGTAACAGGCATAAGTATATAAAGTATATATATTCTTGATCAGTATCATAAGTCGAGTCGATTTGGCCATGTCCGTCTGTCCGTCCGTCCGTCTGTATGAACACGCGGATATCAGAGACAACAAGAATATAAAATATCGGGCACTCCCGACTAGAGCACTCTTACTTGTTTTTACAATAATTTCGCAAAGACTAAATGGAATAACTAAGTTTTAACATTACTCGATTGCTACGTCCACAGCGATATAATGTTACAAAACTATTTTATGTATTTCAAACAAACTACTATATATAAAATTTTCATTTATTTTGTTCGACTTATTACTTATTTGAAATCTGTCTCATAGGGACAATTATTAAATGATCTGGTTATACCCTGAACCCATTAAAAATGGGTAAAAAGGGTATTATGGTTTTGTGCAAAAGTATGTAACAGGCATAAGGAAGCATCTCCGACCATATAAAGTATATATATTCTTGATCAGTATCAACAGCCAAGTCGATTTAGCCATGTCCGTCTGTCTGTCTGTCTGTCCGTCCGTCCGTCCGTCCGTCCGTCCGTCCGTCCGTCCGTCCGTCCGTCTGTCTGTATGAACACGCGGATATCAGAGACTACAAGAGCTAGAGACTTCATATTTGGAATATAAGTTCTCGTAATCCCGGGACAGATCAAGTTTATTAAAATTTATCGATAACTCTTCCCATTCAAAAGTTATCGATAAATTTCGATTTCAGACCATCGTTTTTGGGCTATAACTTACAAGTTATGAGAGCTAGAGGCCCCTAATTTGGCATGTATAATCTCGAATAGCATACACATGTAACAAATTTTTCACTTTTTGGATACCACACCCCAGTCCCCCCAAAAATTTAAAAAACTCATTTTTGAAGGTATGACCTTGCAATTTGGTTTGGTCACACATTTTATAGCCAATGTTATGTCCTACAAATTTTAAAAAGATCGGACAATAAACACAGAAGTTATTTAAGATTTTACTTTCTATTGTGTGGGGCTCAGTGAAAAAGCAAGATAACTGCTTAAACCGCAGGCACTGCTTGCAGTATGTGTGTGTTTGTATGTATGCACACTATTAGGCAAGTATGAATGGATGTCAGAGCTGGGTTCAGGGTATCTCCTAGTCGGGCAGTCCCGACTAGAGCACTCTTACTTGTTTTCCTTGGCATTATAGTATAGTATAGTATTGTATGATGAATAGTTATAGCTAAGCTTGTTTTTGTTGATGCTTATCTAGAAGTTCTGTGGGTGGTGCATGGTGGGGTTAGTGATGGGAGTACGAGTGGGTTAAGCATTTTAATCCCGGTGGAGGTCCAGCGGATGCACTCTGGAGCCTCCTTATGGTGTTGCTATTATCCAGCAGCCAATGGCTAGGCTTTTGGTAAGTTGGTGGAGCCTTCGTGGGAATCTGGAGCTGTATACGTCTATCTCTTCACTAACCCAATGGATCTTAACAACTCTGTGGATGGAGGCGTTATCGTGGTACTTGTGAGCATTAGTCACAAAACGCAGTGTCTTGTTATGAAATCTTTGCCTCGACTGGCAGTTGCCCAGAGTTGGATGCCATAAGTCCAGATCGGCTTTATTATTGCCTTGTAACCTAGACTCACGGCCTATTAGCAAATAATGTGAATTAAGCTTCTACTCAGCCTGCTTCTTTAAAAGGTGGTGCTTCTTCCACGCTAACCTCCTGTCTAAAGGTCCGCCGTATAGATATTGATATATATCAATAGGCCCAGTACGCTGCCTTGAGGAACACCACCTCTTAAGAGTTTGATCGGTGAGACAGCTTCTCCGAATTTTCTATTGAGCAAGTATAAATTTTAGTGTATAATTTTAGACAATTTTAATTTTTTAATTTTGATATTATTTCCACATAATATAATTTCAAATATAGGAAATATTTTCTAAAACAATAGGTAAAAGACATCGAAAACTTTTCACATTTTTAGCAGGTCCGTCGGCGCTTTTGGCTACGGCTTCCGGCCACTTTGCAGGCCTTAAAGGGAATAGTTTTATGTTGAGAAACATTTGAGGTTAGGTTAGGTTAGGAACCCTACCTGACGGTAATATCGAGCCTTGTCACTTTCGGGCAGCTGCATCCAGGCGGCTGCGCCCTTCTTTTCCATTTCGGTGGGACTAAGTCCGCAATTCTTGCGCCGAAAGACGCGCAGGAAGTTTAAATATCCATTAAGCGTCATTGGGCCCGGGTTACACGAAGTATCCACAGGACGGAACCTATCTTTCTGACGTTGAGTCATACTGTCCCAAAGTCTGGCACCCTTCATTGATACATCAACCATATCCGAGTCAGGATATCGATTGGCAAATCTGCGCATAAATTTGACAAACGCATCAACATCATTGAGATCAAGTCGATTGCGAGAAGCATCCATGTTACTAGCCTGTACAGAAGAAGCACGAGATTAAATATATATAGGACGCCTCGAAGGGCAGATTTTCTGCTGGAGCTAAACTCCGTTGAAAGCACAATTTGTTATCTCAAATCAAAAATGTATTTTAACTTTTGCTTTATGTTAGCCAAAACGTTGTTGTTTGTACGTGTTTTTAATGTGTTATGAAAACATACAAGAGCTGCGTGAATATATTGGGATAATTGGTGACTGATAAATGATCGCCTACTAGCTTCTTTTTACTTAACATTTTTATTTTTCATACCAAAGATATATAACTCTTAGCGTGAGCTGAGCACCAGTCTTCTCTATATCTCATATAATTTTAAATATAGCTTCCATAAATTTCCAATGTACATTTATAGTAACTTTCTTCTACTCTCAAATTGTTTTCGTCAAAGGTTCTTTCCCACCTATTTTTAGGTTCTTACACTGTATTGGGTTTTTATAGATATTTCCAAATTTTTGCAGCAAAAACTATACTATTGTACTGCTACTATTTGATTCTTTAATTTCTAATAATCTTAATATTATATTAGGTGCCATCCACTGGATCTCCCTATCACATTCATCCTTTAATAATTCTAAACTGGTAAATACTGTAAATAGTATACATATGTCCATATGTTATATGTAACATTAGTTCATATTTTCTTTTTTCCCCGTAAATGTAAAACAAGATTAAGTTGCCACTAAAGGTAGCAGACAACTCGTTAAATAAAATATACAAATTTTTAATAAAATAAAAAAAAATATTATATTATTCTTTCATATTAATAAAATATAACTATTAGTTTAATTTTCTGCATCTAGTTGACAGTAAAAAATAAAAATAAATAAACAGAGTATTACGCAGTCAGTTATAGCGTTTATTCTTTCAATGTGTAGAAAAATTCTGAGCAATACCATTGCATTCATTTGCATATATTCTTGATCAGTATGATAAGTCGAGTCGATTTGGCCATGTCCGTCTGTCTGTCTGTCCGTCCGTCTGTATGAACACGCGGATATCAGAGACTACAAGAGCTAGAGACTTCATATTTGGAATATAAGTTCTCCTAATCCCGGGACAGATCAAGTTTATTTCATTTGATCGATAACTCGTCGCATTCAAAAGTTATCGATAAATTTCGATTTTAGACTAGCATTTTTGGGACATAACTTCAAAGATATAAGAGCTAGAGACTCCAAATTTGTCATGCATAATCTCGAATAGCATACACATGTAACAAATATTTAACTTTTTGGATACCACCCCCCAATCCCCAAAATTTGAAAAAAACCCATTTATAAAGGTCACACATATTATTGACAATTGTATGTCCCAAAAATTTCAGTAAGATCGGACAATAAACACACAAGTTATTTGAGATTTAACTTTCCATTATATGGGGCTCAGCGAAAAGCAAGCTAACTGCTTAAGCCGCATGCACTGCTTGCAGTATGTGTGTGTTTGTATGTATGCACACTATTAGGCAAGTATTAATAGAAGTCAGAACTGGATTCAGGGTATCTCCTAGTCGGGCACTCCCGACTAGAGCACTCTTACTTGTTATACCCTGAACCCATTAAAAATGTGTAAAAAGGGTATTATGGTTTTGTGCAAATGTATGTAACAGGCATAAGGAAGCATCTCCGACCATATAAAGTATATATATTATTGATCAGTATCAACAGCCGAGTCGATTTAGCCATGTCCGTCTGTCTGTCCGTCTTGTCGTCTGTCCGTCTGACCGTCTGTCCGTCTGTCTGTCTGTATGAACACACAGATATCAGAGACTACAAGAGCTAGAGACTTCATATTTGTAACATAAGTTCTCCTAATCCCGGGACAGATTAAGTTTATTTCATTTGATCGATAACTCGTCCCGTTCAAAAGTTATCGATAAATTTCGATTTCAGACCAGCGTTTTTATACCCTGAACCCATTAAAAATGGGTAAAAGGGTATAATGGTTTTTTGGATATAACTTACAAGTTATAAGAGCTAGAGGCCCCTAATTTGACATGTATAATCTCGAATAGCATACACATGTAACAAATATTTCACTTTTTGGATACCACCCCCAAACCCCCCAAAAGTTAAAAAAACCCATTTTTGAAGGTACGACCTTGCAATTTGGTTTGGTAACACATATTATCGACAATTGTTTGCCCCAAAAATTTCAATATGATCGGACAATAAACACAGAAGTTATTTAAGATTTAACTTTCCATTGTGTGGGGCTCAGCGAAAGAGCAAGCTAACTGCTTAAACCGCTGGCACTGCTTGTACTGCTTGTACTGCTTGTACTGCAGCATGTGTGAGTTTAGAGTAGTACGAATGATTGTAAGGACTGGGTTCAGGGTATCTCGTAGTCGGGCACTCCCGACTAGAGCACTCTTACTTGTTGTGTTTGTTTCCGACGCACTTATAACAAAGTTGGTTTTTAAATTGATTGGAAATATGATAAAAACAAGTGTTTCAAATACTTTAAAATTTATTGGTCTCGTGGAGCCTTCAGTGAGAATAACCCCATGTGTTCCGACTTATTTCTTGTTCTTTCTTCTTAATTTCGTTTTACCGCTTTCGTCTGCATACACATCTTTGTGTGTGTGTGTGTGTGTGTTTGCATATTCACTGGGCTCAAATTCTTGCTTTGTACTATTTTGCTGTTCTCAGCTATTGTTTGTATATAATTCTAGCTTTCAGATAAATTGTTTATGTTATGTTTTGTGTAAAACTCCAGCTTTCAGATCAATTCGCGTGATTTTGCAAATTTCCATTCTGCATTTTATTTATTGTTTGTTGTGGGAGAAGATTACTCATATGAAATGTGCAGCTTTGAGTCTTAATCTTGGAATGTGCCCCCGCAATTCTCCTCTTCTGTTCAGCTGGCAGCTACCCCAAATTTGGATGTTTGGCCAATTCTTTCTTTATCGTATTTTCCAATTTGCACCTAACACTGCCATACGATCAACACGGGCTTCCATTATCTAGTGTTGCAGCTTCAACAGGATTCTGGTGAGCTGTCTCTCTAAGTATCTGAGTGTGAAATATTGTCAAGCATATTTATACTCTGATTATGAAGGTTTTCTCTGTATATTGGGTTTGTGCTATGTCCGTCTGTCGTTGGACGACAATTTTGAAGATGCAGACTTGAAACTTGGAGTATCATAATTGTAATTACAGACAAAAGAAAATCGACAACATATCGATACACTTCAAATCAAAAAATGTCAATATTTCCCGCCATTTTAAAGGTATATTCATAACATGTAATTTAGGTAGATTGCTGGTGATATTTCCAGAAACAGTATCTAACGTTTCCTGGTTAGGCCCATTTGCTTATATCTGCCAGCGAGACTTACCATATTTGGAATTTGTAATGCTGGATTAATTTTAATTTGTTAAGTATTTTTTATAGTTTTAAGCTTATTAATTCATGAATCTATAGTTGAAATATAATATTCTGTGTCGACAATATATATTTAAATAAACCAATCCTAATAGTAATTCTCCTTTTATCCCCCGCCAGCGGATTAAATGTCTTCCGGTCAGGAAGAAGAAGCCAGCATTATTTCAACATTATTTCTCCAACTAAAGATCGCACCTGGTTTTATTCACATTGGGATGCCGCAAACACTCAACGCTTGGCCCTTGAACTTCGAACTCCGACCTTGTCTTCTCACTGCGCCGATTTCTGCTCATCGGACATATTTATTTGTTGGAGCCGCACAAATATTAGGAATTGCGCTGGAGTTCGAGTACAAGTGAAAAAAAAATTAATACGACCAACAGAATTTAGTTGAGCGAACCCACAATCTCAGTGCCATAAAAAACCGAAAACCACTTATAATCAAAAATGAATTCTTTAAGCAAACATAAGATTTCTTACAACCAACAAAATTAAGCTGGGCGACCACAAAATCTCAGTGTCATAAAAACAAAACAAAATCCATTTATAATCAAACATAAATTCTATAAGCTAAAAATAAATTTTTGTATTTGGCAAGCCCATTTATAGTGCAAAACTATTGAATTGAAAAAAATATATATTTTTTTACATTTATTAAAGTCAAGAAAACATTTATTAAAACAAGGAACTTAAAAGAAATTTCTAAACAAGAAAATCTTTTTGTTTGAGCTAAAACTATTTTAATTCAAAAGTACTAGTAATTAGAATTAAATTTAAGACAAGCTATTTAAAATTATTCCTCTAAAAAAATAGTAATTATTTTAAAAAGAAAAGCCAGAAGAAACTAACGAAATAACTGAGAAAACAAGAAATATGCATTCAAAAAATTATTCAATAAGCAGAAAAAAAATAAATGAATCAAACATCAACAGATCAACGAAGGCCTTCGAATGATTCTACAGATGGGTGAGTGTTTATAGAAATATATATATTAATGCTATATTGTTGTTGAGTGGCCCTTAGGGCGGTATTTTGTGCAGAGCCGATTTGTTATTTACTTTCCATTATTAACTTTTAATTTTCATTAATTACTACTTGCTTTTGCCAATTTAATAATGGCATATTTTCAATTCGCTCCTTGTACATCTTGGAAGATAAATGAATTAATTGCCGAATTGGGAATATACCTATATAATATTACTTATTTATAATAATGAAGTTAACTTCAATTCAATGCTGCTCCAGTCGTCTGTAGCTCTATTGCTCCGAAAAATACCCTGTGCTGTATGACATCTTTAGTTGGGTATAGTTGCTTTATGTAGTCAAGTCTTCTCACGAACGCTGTGAGTTGTTCTGTTTGTCTATCGAAGATGCGCACTTGTTTTACTTGCCCAGGACCTTGTTTAAGATGTAGCTCTGATAATAGCATCATTTGAGTTGTTGGAGGTGATGCCATTTTGGTTTTTTTGTTTTTTTTTGTTTTGTATTAATCTTTTTGTTTCGTTGATTATATCTATATTGAATAGGATATTAGTACACCTTTAGTGGTCACAAATAGGTTTTTTTGTCGTTTTATAAGGTTTATAACTTAACCCGGGATTTAAATGATCCTTTAATGGTTAAAAGTAACATTCACGAACGTTCTTTAGCGGATGTGTATTATTTGTGTTGATTGTTTAAGCTCAACTTGTGTTTTTAGACTTTGCATATCTGCGGATCCTTAGTAGCCTTTTTATTTCAGTTGATAAACTTTTTCACTTAACATATCGTACCGCCTGCGCCAATTAAGTGTTCACTACATCAAAAAAATCATTTTTATTTAGTAAAAATTATAAAAAAAAAACTTTAGTTGATTTTTATTGTTAGCAGCGAAATTAACTTTTCAAGAACAGATTTATGGCTTCGCAATAGGTTTATTTTGAAGCCTTTGTTTTGTTTGAGCTTACATAATAGATTTCTGCTTATGAGTTAGACTTCAAGATGCAAATGTAGATTCGTTATTGACATAAGTTTGAGAATGTTTACATTTCAGATGTTCTTGTGTTATAATATGTTTTAACAGCACGTCTTGTTGGCTTTTTGGTTTATTTGAGAGTGCTCGCTCTCCTTTATTCAGTTTTCTATAGTTTGATTATTTTGATTAATTCGCGATGTTTTAATATGTTATATATTGTAATAAAAAAATTAAATGAAATTTGCTGATGAGTTTTGAAGAGATTGGGCTATTTTTGGAGAGATTGAGCTTTCTGCTCTTATGTAAACAGAGATCTAGCATCAGCCTGGATTTATGCCACGTCGACAGATTTGACCCTTTGGTAGAAATATCGATTCAAGCCTGTGTCTACAGTAACTATGCTATCTTATTACATGATAATATAATTTGGGTGCGAGTACATTATTGGTATTAGGTGCAATACATATGTGGCTGCGAATATATAAGGGGTTTATGGTGCAATACATATGTCACAGTTAAAAATTGTGAACATATTCACTTACGTGAATTTACAGTAGGCAACTGCTTTGGTTTTATGAACTGTTCATAAAATTTCATGCTGTGTAGTTTTACAATGTTTGTGCTTTGTTTGCTTAAAATTATTTAGTGTTTTCTTAGTTTAAAGCGTTCTCGGTAACGCTGTCTGTTGTTCTAGGCATACAGTTTGTCAATCTTTTATTGCCAGAATGTTGTAAAGTTCCTGATTTGTATTAACGTTTGGCTTGTGATTGTTGGTTGTTTAATCGCAATTAATGTTTCTATATGGGATGGATTTTTCAACCTCCATGGGCTCCTTTTGAATTTGTTGTTTTACGCAAAATTTTGGTTTTGTGGAACTTGATTAAAGCGTAAGCGATGATCAAACTTTTTAAATTGATTCGTTTTGTTAGCTTTCTTTTGCTGTTTGTATGCCCTGAGTTTCAATTATTATGTTCTTGAGTGTTGGTGAAATGGTTATATTCAAATTAGCACTTTGGTAATTCGCTTCGAGCTCTTGGTCTTTTGCTAAAGCATTAGATAAATTTTCTGGTTTTAAAGAAAACAATATTTCTGACAGAGAACCTTTAAGGCCTGTGATGAAAATTCGAATTATTCAATTCAGTAATTATGCTGACTTTATCGTCATATGTCATGATAGTTTTGTTTATTAAAATAGTTAATTTTGTATTGACTAAGTTATAGTATTCGAGGACAGTTAGATTACCCTGAGTAGGGTGTTTATGGGCACTCTAGGCCACTTTTATACTATAAGGACAAAACCGCAAGTCTCGTGACCGCAGTTGGTAGATAAGGGTGTTGGGAGTGGGGCACGCGCCAGCTGTGGTGGTGATGGTGACCGCAGTTGGTGGTGGGGGTAGATAAGAAAAGGTTTGTGTGAAATTGTTGTGTGTGGTGGCTGTTATCGCTTGTTCTGACTAAGAGTGTGAGAGCTGAAAGCAAAGCGGAATGTATTTAAATAAAAAGAAAACTTTTTTTGTTATCGCTTGTTCTGAATAAGTTTGTGGGGAGCTGAAAGCATGTTATCGTCAATTCTGAATAAGAGCGTGAGAGCTGAAAACAAAGCGAAATGTATTTAAATAAAAAGAAAACTTTTTTTTAAAATTGATATAATATGTGTTTATTTATTTATTTTTATAGATTATTGAGTACTGGAATACACATCCATGTCATAATCATCAGAGTTAGAGTTATTATTATAATCATATAAGCAGGCATGAACTCCCTGTTGTATATTATTCATTATAATTATTAAAGCTAACATTATTATAAGTATTAATAATATTATAAACAAAATATTAACAGTTAAAACCAGATTTGGTAAAACTGGTGTTTTGATAATGTTAATTATATCAATAGTATCTGTTGCATCTGCATCGTCTTTCACTGTTGTTATTGTTGTTGAGCCTTTTTCACATTCAGGTGTTGTTATTGTTGGTATTGTTGTTGTGTCTTCTTCACATGTAGATGTTGATATTGTTGATATTGTTGTTGTGTCTTCTTCACATGTAGATGTTGATATTGTTGTTGATCCTTCTCCTTCAGCTTTGGTTGTTGTTTCAACAACTATAAATGTTGTTAAAGTGTAGTTAATAAACAAACAAAAAACAAAAAATGTAGTTATATTCATTTTGCTTTTTTTATGTTTATTTTATTCGCAGCAGTTTAAAGTTTTATTTACAACAGTTTAAAACACACTGAGTTCCATTCGCTGTAGGGTTGTGGGTTTATATATAAATATATATATAAATATAGTTTTATCAAACTAAAATATATAGTATTAAACAATTAATCGTATGACGGCGTAGACCTTGAAATAAAATATATATATTTTTATACATTAGTTTTATTTCACAATTTCTATAATATATATATACTTACAAATAGCGATAAGAATTCATAATTTGAATTGCGTCATGTTGGTCAATCAATTTTTGTTGTAAGTATTTCCATTCTATACAAGCGTCTAAGTTATCGTGTTCTTCAACAGTATGTTGGGATTCATTCATATTATTTTGATTATAATTTATAGTTAAATTTTCAATATGTTCTAAGCGCATATGAATATTTAAAAGTTTTTCCTTATCATCAGATGACAAAAGGTTTATATATTTTTGAATAAAATTCAAAATTCTTTTTGAAAACATATATTTTTTTTTTATGTTATATCCATATGTAAAACTTGAATATAATCATTAATGTTGTCTGTTTCAATGTTTCTCACTGACTGATCAACATGTTGATGATTGATGTTATTTAAATTATTATAGTCTCTTTCAAACATATAATTATTCTGATTATTGTTACCATATATATTATAATGACAGCATGTAATTTTCAATTTTCTATTTATATAATCACTATGATAGGTACAACGAATATCAATAACACTTCTCAAGTATTTTAATTTAAAATAACGATAAAACACATTTGATGAATCAATTATACCAGCAATATTATTTTCCTTATCAATCAAGTTTTGACGAAAATTTTCAACAGCATCATCAACCGTGGGAAAATGATTTGACATTCTTTCATTTGAAAATCGTTTAAATCTATTATTCCTTTGTGATTTTTGGTGGTGTGTAGTTTTTATAATATTTATATATTCAGGATTCAATTCAAATATTAATTTTACTTTAATAATAAACGTTTCGTTTAGAATAATATTGAATCTTGAGATTTTAACATCAGTTTCATATGGAAATCTATTATTGTATTGACTTTTCACAAAAATAGTTAAAAACGATAATAAAAAAAACATAAATATTTTCATTTTTATTTTTTTTATTTTTTTTTATTTTTATTGATTTGTCTTCTTTCTTATTCAACAATCACTTAACAACTAGTTATTTTATTTACATAATCATTCTTAAATACGTATAGGTTTATTTAAAAGTTAATCTCATTAAAATTATCTCTAGTGTGTTCACTCTCAACTGATTATCATGTCATAAGTTTGTGTATAGCTGTTGATGTCTTCGTTGAGTATGATCTGGGGCAAGTCATTAGGATCTTTGTTTACTACAGTTTTTTCAATCTCTCCGTTTGCTAATATTCGTTCAATTATTGTTGTTTCATAATATTGTGTACATTTTATATTTAGAGTTTTTCTCTCATAATTGCTATTATAAATACACCGAATCGAAATAGCAGTAGATTTATATTTTAGATTAAAGTGTCTATAAAATGGTTCTGATGCGTTCAATATTCCACCAATATTTCTCTCTTTCTCTATGAGATTTGATTGAAACAATTCGATTGCATCTTCTGAGGTAAATCCATCAAATTCATCATCACCATTAAAAGCATCAGCATTAGTTGTTATTCCTTTCGTTGTACTTGTAGATGATATTGTAATAGTTTCCTGAACATCGGGTTTTCGTCTTTCTCTCATAAATTCAAATGAAAGGTTCACTTTTACCAAATCATTGTTCGGTAATGTAATATTAAATTCTAAGCTATTTTCATTCGTTTGAATATTATTATTAACAATTTTCAATATTGGACTACAGTTTCCAAAATTAAAGTTGAAAAATAAAATGAGTATAGAGATTATGATTTGTTTCATTTTTATTTTTATTTTTTTCTTCTTTGAATCCTTTCTTTATAGTTTAATTGATGAAGTGTGGTTCACGACTGACATGATAACAAATTAATATCTTGTTTTTATATTATTTTGCGAACCTCGCTTGTTAGTGGTGTATATTCAAATAATTTATCATGAATTATTAAACAATATGCGCATGTGTTAGCAGGAATATTATTTAATGTTTTAACTTCAATTCTTATATCAATAGGTCCGTTCTTCACTGTTTCATTTTGATGAGTTACATCTAAAACAATAAGGGGGGCTTTATCTTTAAATTTCTCCAAGGATAATATTGGTTGCGGCTCACGTCCATAATAACTTTTTTGAAAATTCACATACATATCATATAGTAGAGCGTATCTATTCAAACTAAAGTTTTGATTTAATCCGTCATATGGATATACATCCGAATTGAGGAAAACTTTTACATCAGTTAAATTACAATGAGTATACTTCTTATCATTGTTTTTGAATGCGATAATGATGTAGCGGGGGCGTTCAGTTTCAACAGCTAATTTAACATTCCAGATAAATGTTGTACTCTCCGGAACTACTGGATTATAGTAAATATCCCAACTCCTGAAGGATAACACTAACGGTGTTTGTTTATTTACTACTTTATACATGTATAATTTATATGCATCAGATAATTGTACATGTGGTACTTTCCAGACAATACTAGAAATTTTCATTTGAGTTTTCGACATTAGTAATGAGACGTTGGTAGTTTTATAAACATCTTCGTTATCCTTTGATCGTAATAGAATTAACTCATGTTTTCCATTCAACAATAACTTGTTATAGTCTTCAGCAAATCCAAGTAACATGTTTAATGGTACACAAAAACAAAAATTCCCCTTTTCAATTTTTAGATTTTCATCAATTGACCATCCATAATTCTCATAAACAGCTTGTTGTAAATTTGAAATGGATAAGTAATTTTTCATGTCGGTTGTAACACCTAAATGCCGTGTTCGATCAATTTCGACACCATTTAATTCATATCGTATTTCATTAAATAAATAAGACATGCAATTATTCAATAAAGCTACTTTATCCGTAACTAGACCGTCAGCATCTGAGATATGACATTGAATGTATAGAAAACTTTCGCTTGGTAAGACATATAAATCTTGATTTTGTATTGAAATCCGAATTTCATCATTGTTATCAAATGATCTCAAATAAGATGCATAACTATGATAATCTTTTTTTATAATTGAATTATCAATAGTGGGTTTTTCCAAAACATTAATTATATGGCTCATTTTAATTTATAACTCAAATCTATTAAAAATTGTTTATTACACTTAGTTAATGGTATTTGTTGTTGTTTTTGTTGCTGCTTTGTATCCTTGTTAGATTTTTTTCTCTCTTGTTGTTTAATATTATATGGCGAGCTCCCTCTGTCTGAACTGTTCAACGTTAACAAAGCAAGTGAAGGTGAATTTGATGAAAATTGATTTTTATTATAAATAATCATTCTTTTATCGGTTTTAAATGTAATCTTATTGTAATTCTTTCACCGCGAAAATTAATTAGATTTCCGTTTTGATCAACAACTTTTAAGATAATTGAATGAATTTGTGATGTGTTCACTGGTAGATATATAACATTCAGCGGTGTCTCTGTTATTTTGTATCCCGGGCTAACGACAAGAGCAAACTGATGTATTGTGTGTGCTGATTCATTATTTATATATGATCCATTTATAATGTTACATTCTACGCATATGCTATTGATTTTTGTAATATCAATTGTCTTATCTGAAGTATGTATTTTATTAGGTTCTAATATTTTCGATGTGAATCCTAATAATGATCCAATTGTTCCATTTTTATTAAAATAAATTACGTCTTTTGATGAAAAAATTTCTGTTTGTAGAGTGTTGTAGTTCGGTTGTATATAAAAGTTATAATTGTCTATTTTAGCAGTTTTTTTATTTGTTTTAAGTTTTTCATATTTACTCATAATTAGATCACTTATATCATTGATCTCATATGAACCAACCGGAATTTTTATCACATGTTCACCAATATGAAATAGGTTATTTTCTACATCCACGTTAGGAATCGAATTGTATGTATCTAAGCTGATTAAACCACAACTATAGTTTTGATTAAGTTCAATTGGTGGAAAATAATTTGCAACAAGAATGGGTGCAACACCCGTTAGAGTTAATGTTATTGACATCTCAAGGTCTAGACAACGAATGATGTATGAATATCTTATGTATATGTTTTAAATCCAATTTGTTTACAAGGTAATCCATGAATTATGTTCTGATGAGAATCCCAACCATTTAACAAATGCTCTGCCATTTCGTTGTCTAATAACCTTTTCAACTAGATATGTTTCAGGAAATTTAGTTTTCATCAACTCATATTCATAAAATCCGCCTTTAATAGTAGTTCCCTGATAATCTTTCAAAATATATGTAATAGGATTAGTATTTCGTATTGATTTAATTTGAAATATCTCTGTGGTCCAGTTTGGTGTATAACCTTTTTCAAATACATGTTTGTATTTACTTATACGCACATAATCGTTAATTTTGAATTTTGGTTTATGCGTAATTTTTAAATGATTGTAAACCGTATCCAGAAGCAACTTTTCATTTCCTAAATTTACATCGTATGGTGACATCTTTATTGTTCTATGATATGTATTATTATATTTATCAACTAGTTCCTTATAAATATTAATCCATTTATAAGTACCTTGATAACTAAATTCCTTCCACATCATATTTTTTAATGTTCTGTTAAATCGTTCGATTATACTTGCTTTTAGAACGCTATATGTAGAGTAATGATTTATATGATTCGATTTCATTAGATTTTGAAATGATTTATTATAAAATTCTTTACCATCATCGGTTTGCAAGTTTTTTGGTTTTCGTTGTGCGTCATTGAAAATGCTTTTCATGCTTTTCGTAACACTGTCTCCCGTTTTGTTTTTAATAGCTGCAGTCCATGCCTCTTTAGAAAATGTATCAATAACAGTTAAAAGATAACGATAACCCTTATTATATAATTCATAATTTATCATTTCAACTAAATCAGCTTGCCATAAATCATCAATTCCTTTGACTATAACACGACGTCTATTAAAATTTTTTCGCGCTTGCCTATGTAGCTCTTCAACAATATGTCGTTTATTCTCATTCATGTCTGTATTCATACTAATTCCTTTTTCCTCATGTGTGTGTGTATGTATTAATTCAAATTTATGTTATAATTTAATAATTGGGAAATTTATTTTCATTTTTTTCACTTCATCGAGTTTAGAGCTATCAATTATTTTAAAGATAACATCTTCAAGTCGTTTAATATTTTGTTGTAGGGATTCTATATATTTATTATAAATAACTTTTGAATATTCATCAAATGTATCATTTATAAATTTAACATTTTCACCAACCTCTTTATTAAGAGATGTGTTTATTTGATCAATTTTACTATTAATAATATTTATTTCATTCCTCAACAGTTCAACATCAATTTCAAGCTTTTGCTGTAGTTTATAAACATCTTTTCTCAACTTTATAACGTTTGTTGAACTTGATTGCGATGAGCTTTCACCAAATTTGTTAATTCGACTCATTTTATTATATTTGCTTCTTTAAGTTCTTCTATAATAGATACAATTTCGTTTTTATGATTCTTATTACCGGCACTGTCAGATGCTAATAGTAAACGTAATCTATTTACTAATTCATTAGGATCATCCCAAAATATATATTCTTTATCCTTTTCTAAGTATGATTTTGTTAATACACCTCTTCCGATAAGTGTCACCTTTGGTTTGAATAAATGTTTAATGATGTGTTGATATTTATACGATTTACTTCCTTTAATTTGAGCATTAGGTTGATATTTTCGTTTATGAGCGTTCGTCGATAACAGAATTTGTTGATAATTCTTCAAGTCATTCTTTGAGTAATGTATTGGTTTAACATGAAATAACAGTGTAAATAAACCAGGTGTCAATTTAAATTTTATGTTATTCATCATAATTGTGTTATCATTATATTTTAGTTTATTGTTCCCAAAATACCAATCTCCATTTTCTTTTACATTTAGTCCATACAACATATCCAATTGTTTCTTCTTTTGTAAAAGCTCAAAATTTTTCAATAACATTGATTTATTACTTGAGAGTTTTCTAATTCGTTTCTCTACTTTGTTAAAGTATTTCTCATCAAGTTTAATTTGTTTTCTTTGATTATTTTGTTGCGATTTAGTTTTTCGTTTTTTCGGAATTACTAGTTGTGAGTTAGTTTTTCGTTTTTTATCATCAATATCTCTAGCTAACAACAGTAACTTGTGATCTTCATTATTATCTATCAAATTTTTCTTCTTAGGGTAATAGTATCGAGAACCATTGGTTTTTAAACTTTTTTGTAATATTGAATCTAATTGATTTTCAACATTTTTCTTAGTGTTTTTAATAAATTTCTTTGTGTGTACACCGTCTTCCTCATCATCGTCACCATTGTCTATATCACTTAATCTGTATTTCCGTTTTAAAGCTAGAGTGTTTAATGTTCTAGATGTTGATGGTGTTGATTGTTTTTCTATTTCTTCAAATAAAAGTTTATCATTATCATTGTAGACCATATCAGAAAAGTCAGAATCGTCTTGTTGCTTCGATTGTAACGATGATTTATTGTCATCTAGGCTCGATAATATTTCAGGATGTTTATCCATTTGATCTAATAGAAAACTATCATAATCATTATAAACCTTATCAAAATAGTGTTCACCTTGTTGTTGTTGTTGTGGTAAACTTATTACATCATCAACATCATCATTATATTCGTGTTCGCCTTGTTGTTGTTGTTGAGGCAAACTTATTACATCATCAACATCATCATTATATTCCGTTTCCTTCTTATTCTTTGTGTTATAATATCTATCTCCATTGATTTTATTAACTTTATTTCTATATACATTTGAATAATTTACTCTTCTTCGCTTCACCTTCAATATTTTATCTTTGTGTGAGTTTTCTCTTTTTATTTGTCTCTTATCTTTCATATATAACCGTTCTTCTTCGTCATTTTCTTCACCTTCTACTCGCTGTTTTTGTTGTTGATAATGATTTTTGTTCAACTTTTTAATACTTGTATTTTGATTTAGATTTTCAGCGATTGCATTTAATGGATTTGTAATTGGTTTAAACGTATTTTCCAACAAATTCATTCGATCAATTTGATTAGATTTTAGACTTTTTAGCTTTTGATTTAACACTCTTCTGGTTTGAACCAGATCGTTCAAAACATTATTTTCCTTCTTAGTTGTTTTCATTGTTCTATTATATATGTTGTTGTTGTTGTTGTTGTTGTTCTTATTCATTTAAAATCAAATCTTAAACTAGTTTAAATATTCAATTATCAATGCTTATATATGATTAGAAGCTGGTCGAAAGCTGATCACAAGCTGTTCAAAAGCTGATCACAAGCTGTTCAGAAGCTGATCAAAAGCTGATCAAAAGCTGATCAAAAGCTGATCAGAAGCTGATCAAAAGCTGATCAGAAGCTGATCAGAAGCTGATCAGAGGCTGGTTGAAAGCTGTTTAGATAATTATAAATGTATGAAATTATCAAAACCTTTTCTATAACGTCCATTGTCTATGTCGGCATCTTTACTTATAACAACAAACTCATATTTATCTTTCCAACATTTGCTACAAATTTCCAGAAATTGTTTAAAAGTCATATCGCCTATAACATGATCATTATAAATATGCTTTATATTCATTTCATCTTGTTTAAATATTATAATTAAATTAGTATTGTCGCGTATTAAATGTTTTGGTATTTTCGTATATGTTTGACATAGATAAAAAGAGTCGATATGCTTATGTCGTCCCATACAAAAATAATCTCTTATTGCAGTTTGTTTATCACAGATTACATCATCGAATATCATTATTGAATGAGGTCTAGCTTTGTCTGGACTTATTACTTTCTCCTTGTCAGAAAACGTAAATAGCTGTATTCCCTTAATGGGTTTTATTAATTTCATTAAATATTGATACTTTTAAGTGATATAGACAATGGTGACGATGATGAGGAAGACGGTGTACACACAAAGAAATTTATTAAAAACACTAAGAAAAATGTTGAAAATCAATTAGATTCAATATTACAAAAAAGTTTAAAAACCAATGGTTCTCGATACTATTACCCTAAGAAGAAAAATTTGATAGATAATAATGAAGATCACAAGTTACTGTTGTTAGCTAGAGATATTGATGATAAAAAACGAAAAACTAACTCACAACTAGTAATTCCGAAAAAACGAAAAACTAAATCGCAACAAAATAATCAAAGAAAACAAATTAAACTTGATGAGAAATACTTTAACAAAGTAGAGAAACGAATTAGAAAACTCTCAAGTAATAAATCAATGTTATTGAAAAATTTTGAGCTTTTACAAAAGAAGAAACAATTGGATATGTTGTATGGACTAAATGTAAAAGAAAATGGAGATTGGTATTTTGGGAACAATAAACTAAAATATAATGATAACACAATTATGATGAATAACATAAAATTTAAATTGACACCTGGTTTATTTACACTGTTATTTCATGTTAAACCAATACATTACTCAAAGAATGACTTGAAGAATTATCAACAAATTCTGTTATCGACGAACGCTCATAAACGAAAATATCAACCTAATGCTCAAATTAAAGGAAGTAAATCGTATAAATATCAACACATCATTAAACATTTATTCAAACCAAAGGTGACACTTATCGGAAGAGGTGTATTAACAAAATCATACTTAGAAAAGGATAAAGAATATATATTTTGGGATGATCCTAATGAATTAGTAAATAGATTACGTTTACTATTAGCATCTGACAGTGCCGGTAATAAGAATCATAAAAACGAAATTGTATCTATTATAGAAGAACTTAAAGAAGCAAATATAATAAAATGAGTCGAATTAACAAATTTGGTGAAAGCTCATCGCAATCAAGTTCAACAAACGTTATAAAGTTGAGAAAAGATGTTTATAAACTACAGCAAAAGCTTGAAATTGATGTTGAACTGTTGAGGAATGAAATAAATATTATTAATAGTAAAATTGATCAAATAAACACATCTCTTAATAAAGAGGTTGGTGAAAATGTTAAATTTATAAATGATACATTTGATGAATATTCAAAAGTTATTTATAATAAATATATAGAATCCCTACAACAAAATATTAAACGACTTGAAGATGTTATCTTTAAAATAATTGATAGCTCTAAACTCGATGAAGTGAAAAAAATGAAAATAAATTTCCCAATTATTAAATTATAACATAAATTTGAATTAATACATACACACACACATGAGGAAAAAGGAATTAGTATGAATACAGACATGAATGAGAATAAAGACATATTGTTGAAGAGCTACATAGGCAAGCGCGAAAAAATTTTAATAGACGTCGTGTTATAGTCAAAGGAATTGATGATTTATGGCAAGCTGATTTAGTTGAAATGATAAATTATGAATTATATAATAAGGGTTATCGTTATCTTTTAACTGTTATTGATACATTTTCTAAAGAGGCATGGACTGCAGCTATTAAAAACAAAACGGGAGACAGTGTTACGAAAAGCATGAAAAGCATTTTCAATGACGCACAACGAAAACCAAAAAACTTGCAAACCGATGATGGTAAAGAATTTTATAATAAATCATTTCAAAATCTAATGAAATCGAATCATATAAATCATTACTCTACATATAGCGTTCTAAAAGCAAGTATAATCGAACGATTTAACAGAACATTAAAAAATATGATGTGGAAGGAATTTAGTTATCAAGGTACTTATAAATGGATTAATATTTATAAGGAACTAGTTGATAAATATAATAATACATATCATAGAACAATAAAGATGTCACCATACGATGTAAATTTAGGAAATGAAAAGTTGCTTCTGGATACGGTTTACAATCATTTAAAAATTACGCATAAACCAAAATTCAAAATTAACGATTATGTGCGTATAAGTAAATACAAACATGTATTTGAAAAAGGTTATACACCAAACTGGACCACAGAGATATTTCAAATTAAATCAATACGAAATACTAATCCTATTACATATATTTTGAAAGATTATCAGGGAACTACTATTAAAGGCGGATTTTATGAATATGAGTTGATGAAAACTAAATTTCCTGAAACATATCTAGTTGAAAAGGTTATTAGACAACGAAATGGCAGAGCATTTGTTAAATGGTTGGGATTCTCATCAGAACATAATTCATGGATTACCTTGTAAACAAATTGGATTTAAAACATATACATAAGATATTCATACATCATTCGTTGTCTAGACCTTGAGATGTCAATAACATTAACTCTAACGGGTGTTGCACCCATTCTTGTTGCAAATTATTTTCCACCAATTGAACTTAATCAAAACTATAGTTGTGGTTTAATCAGCTTAGATACATACAATTCGATTCCTAACGTGGATGTAGAAAATAACCTATTTCATATTGGTGAACATGTGATAAAAATTCCGGTTGGTTCATATGAGATCAATGATATAAGTGATCTAATTATGAGTAAATATGAAAAACTTAAAACAAATAAAAAAACTGCTAAAATAGACAATTATAACTTTTATATACAACCGAACTACAACACTCTACAAACAGAAATTTTTTCATCAAAAGACGTAATTTATTTTAATAAAAATGGAACAATTGGATCATTATTAGGATTCACATCGAAAATATTAGAACCTAATAAAATACATACTTCAGATAAGACAATTGATATTACAAAAATCAATAGCATATGCGTAGAATGTAACATTATAAATGGATCATATATAAATAATGAATCAGCACACACAATACATCAGTTTGCTCTTGTCGTTAGCCCGGGATACAAAATAACAGAGACACCGCTGAATGTTATATATCTACCAGTGAACACATCACAAATTCATTCAATTATCTTAAAAGTTGTTGATCAAAACGGAAATCTAATTAATTTTCGCGGTGAAAGAATTACAATAAGATTACATTTAAAACCGATAAAAGAATGATTATTTATAATAAAAATCAATTTTCATCAAATTCACCTTCACTTGCTTTGTTAACGTTGAACAGTTCAGACAGAGGGAGCTCGCCATATAATATTAAACAACAAGAGAGAAAAAAATCTAACAAGGATACAAAGCAGCAACAAAAACAACAACAAATACCATTAACTAAGTGTAATAAACAATTTTTAATAGATTTGAGTTATAAATTAAAATGAGCCATATAATTAATGTTTTGGAAAAACCCACTATTGATAATTCAATTATAAAAAAAGATTATCATAGTTATGCATCTTATTTGAGATCATTTGATAACAATGATGAAATTCGGATTTCAATACAAAATCAAGATTTATATGTCTTACCAAGCGAAAGTTTTCTATACATTCAATGTCATATCTCAGATGCTGACGGTCTAGTTACGGATAAAGTAGCTTTATTGAATAATTGCATGTCTTATTTATTTAATGAAATACGATATGAATTAAATGGTGTCGAAATTGATCGAACACGGCATTTAGGTGTTACAACCGACATGAAAAATTACTTATCCATTTCAAATTTACAACAAGCTGTTTATGAGAATTATGGATGGTCAATTGATGAAAATCTAAAAATTGAAAAGGGGAATTTTTGTTTTTGTGTACCATTAAACATGTTACTTGGATTTGCTGAAGACTATAACAAGTTATTGTTGAATGGAAAACATGAGTTAATTCTATTACGATCAAAGGATAACGAAGATGTTTATAAAACTACCAACGTCTCATTACTAATGTCGAAAACTCAAATGAAAATTTCTAGTATTGTCTGGAAAGTACCACATGTACAATTATCTGATGCATATAAATTATACATGTATAAAGTAGTAAATAAACAAACACCGTTAGTGTTATCCTTCAGGAGTTGGGATATTTACTATAATCCAGTAGTTCCGGAGAGTACAACATTTATCTGGAATGTTAAATTAGCTGTTGAAACTGAACGCCCCCGCTACATCATTATCGCATTCAAAAACAATGATAAGAAGTATACTCATTGTAATTTAACTGATGTAAAAGTTTTCCTCAATTCGGATGTATATCCATATGACGGATTAAATCAAAACTTTAGTTTGAATAGATACGCTCTACTATATGATATGTATGTGAATTTTCAAAAAAGTTATTATGGACGTGAGCCGCAACCAATATTATCCTTGGAGAAATTTAAAGATAAAGCCCCCCTTATTGTTTTAGATGTAACTCATCAAAATGAAACAGTGAAGAACGGACCTATTGATATAAGAATTGAAGTTAAAACATTAAATAATATTCCTGCTAACACATGCGCATATTGTTTAATAATTCATGATAAATTATTTGAATATACACCACTAACAAGCGAGGTTCGCAAAATAATATAAAAACAAGATATTAATTTGTTATCATGTCAGTCGTGAACCACA
Organism: Drosophila flavopinicola; assembly: GCA_035042425.1. NCBI lineage: Eukaryota > Metazoa > Arthropoda > Insecta > Diptera > Drosophilidae > Drosophila > Drosophila flavopinicola. Next base: position 13,139,264 of record JAWNLL010000090.1, read on the forward strand.
CTTCATCAATTAAACTATAAAGAAAGGATTCAAAGAAGAAAAAAAATAAAAATAAAAATGAAACAAATCATAATCTCTATACTCATTTTCTTTTTCAACTTTAATTTTGGAAACTGTAGTCCAATATTGAAAATTGTTAATAATAATATTCAAACGAATGAAAATAGCTTAGAATTTAATATTACATTACCGAACAATGATTTGGTAAAAGTGAACCTTTCATTTGAATTTATGAGAGAAAGACGAAAACCCGATGTTCAGGAAACTATTACAATATCATCTACAAGTACAACGAAAGGAATAACAACTAATGCTGATGCTTTTAATGGTGATGATGAATTTGATGGATTTACCTCAGAAGATGCAATCGAATTGTTTCAATCAAATCTTATAGAGAAGAGAGAAATATTGGTGGAATATTGAACGCATCAGAACCATTTTATAGACACTTTAATCTAAAATATAAATCTACTGCTATTTCGATTCGGTGTATTTATAATAGCAATTATGAGAGAAAAACTCTAAATATAAAATGTACACAATATTATGAAACAACAATAATTGAACGAATATTAGCAAACGGAGAGATTGAAAAAACTGTAGTAAACAAAGATCCTAATGACTTGCCCCAGATCATACTCAACGAAGACATCAACAGCTATACACAAACTTATGACATGATAATCGGTTGAGAGTGAACACACTAGAGATAATTTTAATGAGATTAACTTTTAAATAAACCTATACGTATTTAAGAATGATTATGTAAATAAAATAACTAGTTGTTAAGTGATTGTTGAATAAGAAAGAAGACAAATCAATAAAAATAAAAAAAAAATAAAAAAAATAAAAATGAAAATATTTATGTTTTTTTTATTATCGTTTTTAACTATTTTTGTGAAAAGTCAATACAATAATAGATTTCCATATGAAACTGATGTTAAAATCTCAAGATTCAATATTATTCTAAACGAAACGTTTATTATTAAAGTAAAATTAATATTTGAATTGAATCCTGAATATATAAATATTATAAAAACTACACACCACCAAAAATCACAAAGGAATAATAGATTTAAACGATTTTCAAATGAAAGAATGTCAAATCATTTTCCCACGGTTGATGATGCTGTTGAAAATTTTCGTCAAAACTTGATTGATAAGGAAAATAATATTGCTGGTATAATTGATTCATCAAATGTGTTTTATCGTTATTTTAAATTAAAATACTTGAGAAGTGTTATTGATATTCGTTGTACCTATCATAGTGATTATATAAATAGAAAATTGAAAATTACATGCTGTCATTATAATATATATGGTAACAATAATCAGAATAATTATATGTTTGAAAGAGACTATAATAATTTAAATAACATCAATCATCAACATGTTGATCAGTCAGTGAGAAACATTGAAACAGACAACATTAATGATTATATTCAAGTTTTACATATGGATATAACATAAAAAAAAAAAATATGTTTTCAAAAAGAATTTTGAATTTTATTCAAAAATATATAAACCTTTTGTCATCTGATGATAAGGAAAAACTTTTAAATATTCATATGCGCTTAGAACATATTGAAAATTTAACTATAAATTATAATCAAAATAATATGAATGAATCCCAACATACTGTTGAAGAACACGATAACTTAGACGCTTGTATAGAATGGAAATACTTACAACAAAAATTGATTGACCAACATGACGCAATTCAAATTATGAATTCTTATCGCTATTTGTAAGTATATATATATATTATAGAAATTGTGAAATAAAACTAATGTATAAAAATATATATATTTTATTTCAAGGTCTACGCCGTCATACGATTAATTGTTTAATACTATATATTTTAGTTTGATAAAACTATATTTATATATATATTTATATATAAACCCACAACCCTACAGCGAATGGAGCTCAGTGTGTTTTAAACTGTTGTAAATAAAACTTTAAACTGCTGCGAATAAAATAAACATA
>JAWNLL010000092.1:0-10559 GCA_035042425.1 Drosophila flavopinicola
CAATCGTATAAGTGGTTAAGTAGGGTCTAGCCCGACTAACAGTCATGAACATACATTTTGAACAATTCAGATGCAGTTGATTGGCCGAACACCAACGCTGCATAGAGTTCAAATCATCTTGCAGATGAGTATGATACAAGGGATCGGTGTACGAAAAAATGAGTTTCACATCATCTGCGTAAAAAAGAATACGAGAGTGAAAGAGAAATAGGTTGACTGAAAAAATTTAGCAAATAGGTCAGAAGTAGTAGCAGAATCATTACTAGCTTTTTCCATCCCAAGAAAAAACGAAGAAGGCAAACCAGAAGATTTGCGCTTAGAATTCACAAAATTGTAAAATTGCTTAGGATCCTGACAAAACTGACGTTTGCATAGAGCAAGAAAATTCTCGTAGCATTGAGAGTTTAGAAGAAAAAAGTTTGAATTGGCTATAGAGTATTTAGACATGTCGAAATTAGAGCCAGACTTCTTAAATTTTTCAAAACATTTTGATTTGGTTTTTTTAAGTAAGAAAGTCTTGGCGTGAACCATGGCGGAATAAGATAATTTGTGGGAATACTACTTTAACAGCAACAATTTCTACATCAGCGGTCATAGTAAAATCAAACATTTCCGATTGGAGCGTGGCTTTAATGGCAATTAGAACACCACCACCTCTAGTCGGCCGGTCACGTCTATAGATATTAGAACTATTTGAAAAAATTTCGCAATCAGAATCAGTAGTGTTTAACGAAGTTTCAGAGAAAGCGATAATATCTGACTCAAAAGATGTGCTATTAGAGAATAGACTTTTAAGTTTAGACATAAGGCCTCTAACATTCTGATATTGAATGGTAGTTAAATCGGAATTTAGTGTTTTAAGAGATTGCTGGATGCCGAACTACCAGCTGGAAGTAGGAGAGGTGGAGGGGTGTTTCGACTTTTTGGTTTAAGTTCATGAACTATCATGTGTGATGGCCAAAATTTTGGGTCACAAATAATGTGGAAAGTGTCATTCGGAACATTTATATTTCACAAAACAAAGATATTTCACGAGGTGAAGAAAAGGTAAATTTGGTAACTAATACGCTAGCGGTAGTTTTGATAGCAATATATGAGACTATAGACTCAGAAGTAGTATCAGAAGCAAGCCTAGATATGAAAACTTGCTTCCTAGGGGAATCACATTTAAAACTGGTGGTTGCGCTGAAATTGCAATATTATTGTTGCTAATTTCAGTTGTAATCGGGCTTTGAGAACTACTGCCGAGAAATAGCTCGAATCGAGTTTGAAAGATCTACAGAAGGGGGTATGATAGGATCCACTGGGGTCGGTAGTGAAAGTATTGGCGAAACGTCAAAATTTTTAGTAGTTGCCAAAAGAATCGGAGTACACTGGACAGCAGTAGGAGGCACAGGTACAGGCACACTTTAAAGGTGCGACTCTAACTGGCGAGCAGGTGTGGACTAAAATTTATATTGGCTAAGCAGTTCAGTTGATTCAAAATCATTCGCACGAAGCTTAGCCACAGTTTGCAATTTTGTAAACTGATTTCTCACCGAATTATACATATGTACGTGAGAAGTCAGTTTCTATGTCTATGCATACTGGGCACGACCATTTGAAGCCACCGCTGCCTTTTTTTTAGCAATTGCGGTGACTTTGTCACATTGGCGACCACCAGTAAGACCTGCACATTTAGCACGCATAATATTATCAACAACAAAAAAAAAAAATATTGTGGCTGTGCAGCATCTTCAGCCTGCTTAAAAGTGCAATTTAGTTTGCAGCACACATTGAATACAGGGGTCAAACAAATTACATAAATATAATACAAGAATTTGCGAGAGCACAAATGGGAAAGAGAGGCACTCAAAATTGAAGCAAGCTAAAAAAATCACTCAAACTTAACTCAAAACTAGAGTAAATACACAAATAATGCGTTTGAAAAACAAAACAACAACACAAAGTTAGGTGAGCGCGATGCACAAACAGATGCTTGCAATCGAAAGCACCGAAACAGTATAAGCAAAGAAAGAACACAAACAACAAGTTCAAAACTGACGCCGCGTTAATAAATAGAATAATTGCTATTATTCGATGCACAGCTGCAAAGTTTTAGCACTAAAACCAAAGTGTTATCACTTGACCACAATATTGAGACAATATTAGATAGTTAAATGCTCGGCGTGCCGAAAATTCTGTACTCTTTTCGAACCTTTAGGCAATTTTCACCCTGCCAACTGCAACACTAAAATTTCAAAAGTAGTAAAAAATCGTTTTATCTCTTGGCATTTATTTTTTTGCTCTAAGAATTTGTATCATATGAATTTAAATATTTCTTTTAAATTATTGAATTCAAGCTATTTTATATATATTTGAAAAAATAATTAGAAAGATAATAAAAAGCAATAAGTCGCGGCTTGGATTTGAACCATGTTCGCTGACAAACTCGATTATACTGATCTTTTCTTTTGCGTTGTATGTGTAATGACCAGTCGGCGCTGAGTTTCGTACCCACGAGATTTCTGATGACGACAAAATCCCTTGAAGAGCAGACTGTCAAAAGCTTACTTGTTTTGTTTTCCTGCAACTCGCGTTTGTCAACTACTTACACCAATCAGTTTTGAAATGCGCAGACAAGCTCGATTATCTGATCGTTTTTTTCGCGTTGTATAGTTTTTGTTCTAAGACATTAGTAGCATATTAATTGGATTACGTTATTTTATATTTGAAAGGAAGAATAAGAAAAAATGAAAATAAAAGACCAGTCGCCGCTGAGACTCGAACTCGGGACCTTTCGTTTGCTAGGGCATCACTTAAACCCCTACACCACAAGCCGTTTCAATGATCGATGACAAAATCCCTTAAGGAGCAGACTGTCAAAAGCTTACTTGCGCTTGACTTTGTTTGCTCATATGTACCTATTTTTGCAAAATATTTAATGACGCATATCTTCGTTATTTATGCCTCAATCGTTTTGCAATTTTACTTATTGATGAGCTATAAGGATGTTCAAGTGTGTTCAAGCCCTGCCGCAACCGTTCCAGCAGAGGATGGCCAAATTAAAAGATTTTATATAATTGGGACTACTGGCAGGGCAGGAGTGTGAAATGAAAGCATCTAAGCCGTGCATACTTTACAATAATTTTTTTTTTTTGCTTCACAGATGTTTATTTTCCGGTTGATTTCATGCCCTGATTTGTCGTATATATACTTATACTCTTTGTCTGGCTGTATGTATGGTATCTAGTCCCTCAGTTTTTGAGCTATCGTGATAAAACTTTGCACAGATAATTATTATTGAAAGGGACAGCACTTTGGTCGGAACCAGCCGGATCGGACCACTATATCTTATAGCTGCCATACAACTGGAAGTCGGTTTTAGCCATAAATCCCATGCTTTCAAAATATATCAAAATATTTAATGACGCATATCTTCGCTATTTATGACTCAATCGTTTTGCAATTTAACCCATTGATGATTTATAAGGATGTTGAAGTGTACAAGAAAATGTAAGCAATTGCTTTGAAAACATCGGATTTATGGCCAAAACCGACTGAGAGTTGTATGGCAGCTATAAGATATAATAGTCCGATCCGGCTGGCACCGACCAATGTGCTGTTTCTTTGAATAATAAGTCTTTGTGCAAAGTTTTATCGCGATAGCTCAAAACTGAGGGACTAGTTTGCATACATACAGACAGACAGACAGACATGGCTAGATCAATTTGTATTGTCATTCTAAGCATACTGGCAGTAACTTTTGGGGGTCTCCGACGCTTCCTTCTATGCGTTACAAACTTCAGGACAAACTTAATATACTATTTTCTTCGAAAAGAGTATAAACAGGTGCATATGAGCAAACAAACCCAAGCGCAAGATAACATTTGACAGTCAGCTCTTCAAGTGATTTTGTCATCGATCATCAAAACTGCTTGGGGCGTAAGGGGTAAAGTGGCGCTGACAAACGGAAGGTCCCAACTACGAGTCTCAGCGACGGCTGATAAATTATTTTCATTTTTATACTCTTTTCGAAGAAAATAGTATATTCAGTTTGTGCTGAAGTTTGTAACGAATATACGGAAGCGTCGGAGACCCCCAAAAATTACTGCCAGTATGCCTAGAAAAACAAAACAAATTTATCTAACTGTCTGTCTGTATGCAAAGTAGTTCCTCAGTTTTTGAGCTATCGCGATCAAACTTTGCACAGACACTTATCATTCAAGGGGACAGCACATTGGTCGGAGCCGGCCAGATCGGACCACTATATCTTATAGCTGCCATACAACTCAAAGTCGGTTTTGGCCATGAATCCCGTGTTTTCAAAGCTATCGCGATAAAACTTTGTACATATACTTATTATTCAAAGAAACAGCACATTGGTCTGTGCCGGCCGTACCAGACCACTATATCTTATAGCTGCCATACAACTTTAAGTCGGTTTTGGCCATAAGTCCGATGTTTTCGAAGCAATTGTTTTAAATTTCCTTGTACACTTGAACATCCTTATACCTCATCAATAGGTAAAATTGCAAAACGTTTGAGGCATAAATAACGAAGATATGCGTCATTAAATATTTTGCAAAAACAGGTGCATATGAGCAAACAAAGTCAAGCGCAAGTAACCTTTTGACAGTCTGCTCTTCAAGGGATTTTGTCATCGATCATTAAAAACGGCTTGTGGCGTCGGGGTTTAAGTGACGCCCTAGCAAACGAAAGGTCCCAAGTTCGAGTCTCAGCGGCGACTGGTCATTTATCTTCATTTTTATACTCTTTTCGAAGAAAATAGTATATTAAGTTTGTGCTGAAGTTTGTAACGCATAGAAGGAAGAGTCTGAGACCCCCAAAAGTTACTGCCAGTATGCTTAGAAAAACAAAATAAATTGATCCGGCCATGTCCGTCCGTCTGTCTGTCTGTCTGTATGTATGCAAACTAGTCCCTCAGTTTTTGAGCTATCGCGCTGCAACTTTGCACAGACACACACACTTATTATTCAAGGGGACAGCACATTGGTCGGAGCCGGCCGGATCGGACCACTATATCTTATAGCTGCCATACAACTCAAAGTCGGTTTTGGCCATATATCCGATGTTTTCAAAGCTATCGCGCTGCAACTTTGCACAGACACTTATTAACAGCTTTGGAAAATCTGAATATAATTCCGACAGTAAAGTTTGGAAAACTTTCCATCATAGTGGGGGCTGCATATCGAGCAAAGGGGTTTGTGAATTGGCTTTCATCGAAAACACAATGAATGCTGCACATTATTTGCAAATTTTGAAATCGAATTTATTGAGCAGCGCACGAAAATTTGGCTTTTTCGAAGGCAACAGACCAACTTTCAAATTTTTTCAAGACAATGATCCCAAGCATAAAGCTAATATGGTAAGGATGTGGCTACTTTACAACTGTGGAAAAGTATTGGATACACCACCGCAAAGTCCAGACATGAATCCCATCGAAAATTTGTGGGCCTTCTTAAAGAAAAGAGTGGCCAAATGGAGTCCGAAGTCTCGAAATGAGTTAAAAGACGTAATAGTGGAAGAATTCATTCATACAATATGGAAAACCTTGTTATTTCCATGAAACTTCGATTGCAAGCTGTATATTATGTTAAGGGCTGCCATACGAAATATTAAAATAATTTATAACAAATATATAAGGTTAAACTTATCAGTTTAGCAACATGTCAAAACACTTTCTTGACACCAAAATAAATGGATGAATTTGGTTTTATATTTTTAAAATGGTTTAAGTCAAACGGATCTTTATATTTATACCCTGAACCGATTAAAAATGGGTAAAAAGGGTATTATGGTTTCGTGCAAAAGTATGTAACAGGCATAAGGCAGCATCTCCGACCATATAAAGTATATATATTATTGATCAGTATAAACAGCCGAGTCGATCTAGCCATGTCCGTCTGTCTGTCCGTCCGTCTATCTATATGAACACGCGGATATCAGAGACTATATGAGCTAGAGACTTCATATTTGGAACACAAGTTCTCGTAGTACCGGTACTTCGGCTCTGCTGGGAGTAGATCTCGGTTGGTCAGGCGGAGTCGGGCGCACGCTGCACGCTGGTAGAGGCTCGGGAACTTATTGTCTGGGGTTGTCGAGGTCCGTCGTTTGCGGGCCGTAACCTACTGTATCGTTTCACTGTGCATTTAGCCACTTCTGTATTTGCGAAGATTCAATGAGTACTCCTGTGATACAAGGCTACGTCAGGCCACTCCTGTAATTGCAAGGATACGCCGTGACCACCCCTGTTCACAAGGATATCACCCAAAATCTTGCCTACAAGGATACGCTAGTACACTTTCGTGCGTGATCAACACTAGCCACTCCCGTAATTGCGAGGATTAAATTGGTACTCCTGTTTACAAGGATACGTCAGTGACGGCGTTTGCGATCCCGTTACAGCGACTCTGTTGAGAGGAGTTGTTTCGGCTCCTCACACTCACCTCTTTCTTTGGGAGAAAATGGAAGCCTGCCTGGGTAGAAGATATACAAAATATTTAAGAATTGATTATTTCTTATTCTGTTTTTTTATACCCTGAACCCATTAAAAATGGGTAAAAAGGGTATTATGGTTTTGTGCAAAAGTATGTAACAGGCATAAGGAAGCATCTCCGACCATATAAAGTATATATATTCTTGATCAGTATCAACAGTAGCCATGTCCGTCTGTCTATCTGTCCGTCCGTCCGTCTGTCTGTATGAACACGCGGATATCAGAGACTACAAGAGCTAGAGACTTCATATTTGGAATATAAGTTCTCGTAATCCCGGGACAGATTAAGTTTATTTCATTTTATCGATATCTCGTCCCGTTAAAATGTTATCGATGAATTTCGATTTCAGACTAGAGTTTTTGGGCCTTAACTCAAAAGTTATAAGAGCTAGAGGCCCCAAATTTGGCATGTATAATCTCGAATAGCATACACATGTAATAAATATTTCACTTTTTGGATACCACCCCCAATCCCCCCAAAAGTTAAAAAAAACTCATTTTTGAAGGTATGACCTTGCAATTTGGTTTGGTCACACATTTTATAGCCAATGTTATGTCCTACATATTTTAAAAAGATCGGACAATAAACACAGAAGTTATTTAAGATTTTACATTCCATTGTGTGGGGCTCAGTGAAAAGCAAGCTAACTGCTTAAACCGCTTGCACAGCTTGCAGTATGTGTGTGTCTGTATGTATGCACACTATTAGGCAAGTATGAATGGATGTCAGAACTGGGTTCAGGGTATCTCCTAGTCGGGCACTCCCGACTAGAGCACTCTTACTTGTTTTGTATTCGTATTTCATTTTTTTGTTGTAGTTTTTTTTTTTTGGAAGTAGACCGTTTGAATACTTGGAGTCTGACCGAGGAGCTGCGGACCCGGAATTTTTGCTATCCCAGCCAAACGAGATGTGACATCCGTGGTCGGCTGGACATCCATCGGGTCAATCCGGCCAGCCAGTCGGTTTAGGCCACCTCTTGCCAGTGCGTTTTAGGGTGGTAGGATCGGCGCCGGCGACAGCGTCGGCCAGTCTTGTGACAGCGGAGCCAACGCCGGTTGCAGTTTTGCCTGTGGCCACAGTGACGGTGTCGGCTGCAGTGGCGGCAGCGTCGGCAGCGTCGTCGTAGTCGGTTGTAGCGTCGGCGACGTCGTCGCCGTCGGCTGCAGCGTCGGCAGTGGTGGCGGCTTCCGCTGCAGCGGTTGCAGCGCCGGCAGCGGCATCGTTGGCAGCGGCGGCTGCGTCGGCAACGGCGTCGGTTGAAGCGTCGGCGAGGTCAGCTGTAGCGTCGGCAAGGTCGGTGACTCACCGACGAAGCACTACCGGAATTGACGTTGGCCGTCATCACACAATGACGCGATCCGCGTTGCGGAAAACATTGTACGACGAGGCGACAACCGGCACCAGACAACCCCCTCTGGACCCTACCGAAAATGCGGTCAAACTCAAAGAAATCTTCGAGGTGGTCAGACGCAGTCTGGAAAAAGCCGCTCAAGACCAGGCCAGGCACTATAACTTACGAAGGCAACCCTGGAACCCTTCGGTAGGAGACCAGGTGTGGGCGAAGGAGCACCACCTGTCAAATGCAGCAGAGGGATTTGCAGCGAAACTCGCACCTTGGTTCGGCGGTCTATACAACATATAGGATTTCGTTTCCCCCGTGATCTGCAAACTACAAGGACAGACGGACAAAAGAGCCCGGACAGCAGAACCAAAGCAGTAAGTGCAGAGAAGTAACCAAACCTCAGACCCTTTATGGAATTAAAAAAAAAAAAAATCATATGTCAATGTGATGTTTCTTTGAATAATATATATATGTGCAAAGTTGTATCGCGATAGCTTTAAAAACATGGGATATATGGCAAAACCGACTTAGAGCTGTATGGCAGCTATAAGATATAGTGGTCCGATCCGGCCGGCTCCGACCAATGTGATGTTTCTTTGAATAATAAGTATCTATGCAAAGTTGTATGCATTCATCCTGCTGCACCTGCTTTAAGACTACTTTTGGAGAAATATGGTTCTATCTAACTTTTAGCTTAAGATATGACTATATATTCTTGATGGGATTTGTGTAGGGACTCTGTGGGGGAGCCTTTGACTATTTAGTGTTGCATACAATCCACATTTGTACTGCCAAGCAGTGTGTTTTGGGTAGTTATTTTGTCGAAACAGAAATTGACCACGCTCAAATCCCATTTTGGAGGCAGTAACGGCCACATTTTTTTTAATATGTTAAGATACACATTAGAGTTCATAATGCCATCAACAAAAACCAAATTGCCCATACCACGTGCAGACATATAGCCCCAAACCATTACTGAACCTCCACCGTGCTTTATAGTTGCTGTTGTATTTTTAGGATTAAACGCGTATCCAGGCTTACGTCATATGATGTGACGACCGCCAGAGCCAAAACTGTTGTATTTGCTCAAGTCGATGAATATGATAGTCTCCCAGAGTGAAAATGGTTGTATTTTGTAGCAATTATCAATAGATAATCTCTTTGTAAAATTTTCAGTTTAAATTATAATTTTTTCTGAAAACTCGACCATGTATATCTTTTGATCGGAGCACCCTGCGGACAGTTTCATCACATTCGCTTGTGTTGAGGGTTGTTTGGAGAATATCGTTAATTTTTGGAGCAGAAATATGTGGGTTATTCCTGTTTTCCTGTTAACGGAAGAGGCAACAACCGCAATGAATACTTTTGTGACATGAAAATATGCGTTTTTTATACTCTGATACCGAAGGTACTCATAGTATATTGGTTTTGTCGAATGTCCGTCAGGCCGTCCGTCTGTCCGTCTGTCCGTCTGGCCGTCTGTCCGTCTGTCCGTCTGTCCGTCTGTCTGTCTGGATGAACGCACGTATTTCCGAAACGATATTAGATAGACTCTTGAAATCTTTTGCGTTATGATTATAGCTATCTGCTTCAGATCAAGTTTATTCCAAATATATGCCACGCCCACTGGGAGGCTGGCAAATCGATAACATGTCGATACACCTCAAATCACAAATCGATTAAACGCGAATAACTCCCACAATTTTGAAGCTAGAGTAATCAAATTTGGTAGGTATATTGCTGGTGACCTCCCGAAAAAATTGGATCCTAGGTTAATCGGCCACGCCCATTATTACGCCCACCAGCCCCCCTCCAAAATTAATTTGAAATGCTTATATCTCCCGCAGTTTTAGAGCTAAAGCCACCATATTTGGAATATATATTACTGGTGACGTCCTCTACAGATTACAGAAACAAAATTTCGACCACGCCCACTCCCGCCCCCGTAATCGCGAAAATCGATATACATGAATGCACAATTCGATAACACGTGTATATTACCCGCAATTTTGAAGCTAGAGTCCCCAAATTTGGAATTTAGACTAGGGCTGACCAGCCCAAAAGATTGCGTCCTGGATTTTCCGGCCACGCCCACTAGAACGCCCCCCAGCCACCCCGCCCCCACGAAACATGGAAGCCTATATCTCGCACAGTTTAAGAGCTAGGGCCACCAAACTTTGAGGGTAGACTTCTGGCCAAGTCCTCTAAAGATCGGACAAAACTTTTTGGGGCCACGCCCCCGCCCGCCCCCAAAAATCGCGAAAATGTATATCTTCCACAGTTTTAGAGCTAGAGTCACCAAAATTGGAGGATAGACTTATTGTCAGCCCCCCTAAAGATCGGCAAAAAATTTTGGGGCCCCGCCCCCTCCCGCCCCCAAAAATCGCAAACATTTATATCTTCCACAGTTTCAGAGCTAGAGACATTAAACTTGGAAGATAGACTTCTGGTCAGCCTCTCTAAATATCGGTAAAAAAAAATTTGGGGCCACGAGATCGACCATGCCCCTCCCGTTCCCAAAAACTTGGAATGCCGATTTCGGGTCACCCAAACACCAGCAAAAATTTTCTGTTCACTTGCTTTCAGCTGTTCTTAAAATGGTATCAGAGTATTACGCAGTCGGCTCCGCCCGACTGCAACGTTCTCACTTGTTTTAGTTATGTTGCTCCATTTTGATAACTGTTAAACGTTTTGCAATTTTTTCTTTTGCATTGTCT
>JAWNLL010000094.1:0-12120 GCA_035042425.1 Drosophila flavopinicola
ATACAAAAATTCGTACAAAGGGTTATAAATTCAAGCGAAATGTGGGGCCCCATTTGGCAAGCAAGCGAGCGGAAAAGTTATGATAGTCAATCTTCACATGGGCAACAGGGAGCAGCTGATGCAACGGTAACTTAACTCGACTCGCTTCTGCATCTGCATCAGCTACTGGTCATTGGATATGGCACATTAAAAAGTGCCTTTGTGCTACTTACAGTAGCCAATTAGATGGGTTTTACGGTTTATGCATCTCTGGCAAGGGATACTACATACCTATGCATGTATGTTCATATGTGCAAGGATTGTGTAAGCTATGCAAATGCCACATTTCTCACTAAACATGGATAAAGGAGTAAAGTGTCCTCGATGTCCTTGGTATTCGAGATGTCACCAATTAACGTTTGTCCACTTTCTCTTTGACACTTCATGCCAGTTGTCTTATCTGCTATTTTTGTTGTTTGTGTTCTGGCTGTACATGTTTTTCATTCTTTCCCAGATTATTGTCACTGGCTCTAATGGCATATGCATGTATAAAAGTCAATTGCTCAGATTTTTCGAATTAAGTCAAATAACTGCCAACAACACAATGCAATGCTCACATGGGCGGTCTCAATATTCAACAATTGCTGTCGCAGCGAAAAGTAATGTAAATACAAGCACACACAGACATTCGCACAACACACACACACACAGAGACTCTTACATAAATAAATCAGTTACTCTGATATGGCCAAGTGCAAAGCGTCGTATTAATATTATAAACACGTACACTTTACACTGTGCTCAGTCGGGAGTAATAATATGTGAATGCTGCTTGTATTGAATATGTACACAACTGCTCAAGTCTATTTCTCATCATTTCTCAAAATTAGCTAAGGTTTTACAAACTATTCGTTCAGTTTGGTTGTTTTCTCTCTATACCCAATCCTTTCAACAAATGTTGGAACCAATTTACATGTTAGGTACCTCTAGAAACCTTATCTTTGAATTTTCATTTATAATTTATATATGTATATAAATAAAATAAATAATAAAAGTATTCGTCTATCCAAAAAAAAACATTTTTTATTTATAAATATTATTTTTAATTTTCGTAACTTATAATTTAATTATATTTTCTTTGTGGACTTTCCATGTTGGCCATTAAATAAGAAATTAATATAGCTTTCTGGCAATTATCAATGTGAATAACCTTATAACTTGAAAAGCAGCTCATAAATCAACGGGGAACAGACCGAAGGCTATCTCAATAAATAAAGTCTAACCATAAAATTCACAAGGCAACGACTAAAGTTACGTCTAACAAGAGAGTTGTATGAATAAAAAACTGTTCATTAAATTGAAGTTATTCAAAGAGCTTTTAAAGCATAAACGAGAAAAATTGTACTGCCATTCTTGCGAAATAACATTTGAAGTAGCTCAATGCTTAAGCTATAAAAATAGAAGAGTTTCGTTAGGTAAACTGAAATGAAATGTAGTTTTACTTTCGCTTTGCTTCGTGTGCTTTCTTGTTATTGCATTTCAAACCAGTAGAACGCCATAAAAGCTATGAATAACTCTTGCTCTCAACTTTTTGCTACCCCTCGAAATCAAACTCCATGAAAGCTGAATCGTTTAGACTTCAAATTACAAATAACAAATGTAATCCTAATCCTTTAAAAGGGCTTTTAGAGTATTTGGGGTGCGGCGCGACTATTATTTGTTTGTTCCTGTTGAGGGCGGACAGTTGCAGAGCGTCGTGTCAAGTGCGAAGTGGCAAGTGCTGATTGAGCCTTAAGCTTTTAATAAACACCAAACGAGTATTACGCATACGCCGCGTGGGCTGGCGAACAAAACAAAGCTGTTTCTTTAAGCTGATGTTGCTTCTGTGTGCCCACTCGCAGAAATCTGGTTGACAAATCAAATGACCCGCTGGGAAAAAACTCGACAGGCCGATTTTGTCCAACTGCTTTTGCAGGCAGCTGGCGGCAAACGACAAATGGCAACCAGGAGTCGCTAAGCAGCGAACAGCGAGCACGCAAATGCAAATAACGTCTGGCGGGCAAATTGAGTATTGCAAAAGTGTGCACGGCTGCTTGAAATGTGCAATCTCTTGAGTGAAAGTGAGCCACTGGAGAGAAGAAAATGAACGAAAGCAGCAGAAGGCAAAGCGCACCAGTTCAAATAGAAATTGTTGATGCAAGTGCAGAAGAAAAAAAAACACTAGCAAAAAGTTGAACATTGAGTGGAAGGCAGAAGTGGGCACGGTGAAGACTGGTAAAAGGCGCTGCTCAAGTGAAAATTGTGTTTAAACTTTTTATGGGCTTTCCTTTCTTTTCTTTTTTTGAACACAAGCAGACACACACGCACATATTCAAACAGCTTGATATTGTGCCAGCAGCGAGCTTCGGGGTGCTGGCAACCCCTTTTTGCTTAAGTAAAGAGCATCAAGGCTTCCCAGACTCTACTAGCTGAAACACACACACAAGCACACACACTCACACCGCACTTATAATCATATCAACGCATTGTGGGCAAAATGCACACATTTTGTTGTACAAATTGATAACTAACCAACAAATCAAGTCTTTTAATTATTTCAAAGAGTTAACATATTGCGATTCTAATTACATTGAAAGCTCAAAGCCCAGATCAGTTAAAAGTGCTGCAATTTTAGTTATATCAACAAACCTATTTTAGTATTTATTTAGTATTGTGGAATATATGTTAATATAACGAGATATTGACTTGCATACTTTATTTTTTAATGTCGACTAAAAACAGTTGGCACAGGAAATAAAAGTTTAGAAAATTTTTATAGTAGCACTAAAAATATTATTTGACAGTTAAATGTAAAATGAATGTTATCTCTAAGTATTTTATTTAAAAACTGGTCCAACATTTGTTACAAGTATTGAGAAAGCCAATCAAAACAAGTGAGAACGTTGCAGTCGGGCGGAGCCGACTGCGTAATACTCTGATACCATTTTAAGAACAGCTGAAAGCAAGTGAACAGAAAATTTTTGGTTGATCTTAAGAGGGGGTGACCAGAAGTCTATCTACCAATTTTGGTGACTCTAGCTCTAAAACTGTGGAAGATATACATTTTCGCGATTTTTGGGGGCGGGAGGGGCGTGGCCCCAAATTTTTTTTACCGATATTTAGAGGGGCTGACCAGAATTCTATCTTCCAAGTTTAATGACTCTAGCTCTGAGACTGTGGAAGATATAAATTTTCGCGATTTTTGGGGGCGGGAGGGGGCGGGGCCCCAAAATTTTTTGCCGATCTTTAGGGGGGCTGACAATAAGTCTATCCTCCAATTTTGGTGACTCTAGCTCTAAAACTGTGGAAGATATACATTTTCGCGATTTTTGGGGGCGGGAGGGGGCGGGGCCCCAAAATTTTTTGCCGATCTTTAGGGGGCTGACAATAAGTCTATCCTCCAATTTTGGTGGCCCTAGCTCTTAAACTGTGCGAGATATAGGCTTCCGTGTTTCGTGGGGGCGGGGTGGCTGGGGGGCGTTCCAGTGGGCGTGGCCGGAAAATCCAGGACGCAATCTTTTGGGCTGGTCAGCCCTAGTCTAAATTCCAAATTTGGGGACTCTAGCTTCAAAATTGCGGGAAATATACACGTGTTATCGAATTGTGCATTCATGTATATCGATTTTCGCGATTACGGGGGCGGGAGTGGGCGTGGTCGAAATTTTGTTTCTGTAATCTGTAGAGGACGTCACCAGTAATATATATTCCAAATATGGTGACTTTAGCTCTAAAACTGCGGGAGATATAAGCATTTCAAATTAATTTTGGAGGGGGGGCTGGTGGGCGTAATAATGGGCGTGGCCGATTAACCTAGGATCCAATTTTTTCGGGAGGTCACCAGCAATATACCTACCAAATTTGATTACTCTAGCTTCAAAATTGTGGGAGTTATTCACGTTTAATCGATTTGTGATTTGAGGTGTATCGACATGTTATCGATTTGCCAGCCTCCCAGTGGGCGTGGCATAAATTTGGAATAAACTTGATCTGAAGCAGATAGCTATAATCATAACGCAAAAGATTTCAAGAGTCTATCTAATATCGTTTCGGAAATACGCGCGTTCATCCAGACAGACAGACGGACAGACGGACGGCCTGACGGACATTCGACAAAACCAATATACTATGAGTACCTTCGGTATCAGAGTATAAAAACTAAAACACTCCAAGCCAAATCCATGTTTTTGTATAGCAGATCCTTAAAATCAAAAGTAAAACTAAATTGAAATGTACGTAAATAGACATAAAGTCTGGTTTATTTATCTTGTAACACATGATCCCCAGTTCATTTACGAATTCAGACTATCTATTGCCAGTGCATTAACCTTTTGATAATATTTTATTTACTATTAAACATCACTCTTAAAATTCCAATTAAATCCGTTAAAAGCATAATTTTTCACCTCCAAATTAAGACATTTATAATACTCAAGTCACTTGAAATTAAGAGCATTAAAACTCATGTGTCTTTCAATTCAGGCGATCGCTTTTGAGAACATTAGCTCTGATCGTGTTTTGTGTTTTCTCAATCTAAACAAAAGGCAACCAATTTTTTGCAAATTACATTTGCAAACAAGCGCATAAATCTAAATTGTCGTTCAGCTGAGGCAAATGCCTGATAATTCGCCACACTTATGGCATACATCATGAAGATCGATGGCGATCTATTGAGAAGCATTATAATTTGGAGCTTAATTGCTTCCTCAATTGCTGGCGCCTGGTCGCAAACACACAGTACTTTTGCCTGTCACTCAAATCCAGCGGACATCAGTTTGAAAGTTTGCAGCTGCTCAAAAAGTGAGACAAGTGCAGTCGAGCCAAGTGATTAAGTCAGCTGGTCAGATGAGTGTGAGTGTGAGTGCGAGTGCGATTGTGAGTGCTTGATTCATATGCATATGAGTGCTACTTTCTACGCGACCCTTTCCCATGCACCGACACACACGATTAATCACATGACACAGTCGCCAGCCACGATCAACGATCGTTATCGAGAAGGCATAAACTGACACAAAGTCAAAGTTAAACAATGCAACTGGCTTGAACTCTGCGACTCGACAATTCTCCAACTCTCCGACTAACCGACTATGCGACTCTCTCGACTAGACGACGTCGTCGTCTGCGATCATGCTGTGTGCGATCTTGACAATCAAGATCAATATCATGCCATTACAATATTTGTACAAGACGCTTGCCTTTACTCTCCATCTACTACTCGATGTCTAGGCACAGACTGACTTTCCACCATACATTAAAAGCCAGCCAGCCAGCCTGCCTACGGCCTCGAAAAAGGCACAAATGCTGTAAAAGGCAGCTATATTTTGTTATGGCATATTAAATACCCTGTCTGGTGACCTAAAATGTTTCATCTTTCGCATTTTCAATTAACCAAATATTTTGCATACTAAGAATATGTATTTAAAAATTTTTTATTACTTGTACATATTGCAGATACAAAAATCTGTCTTTTAAATGATATTTCAATTAAAATGGATACTTTAGGATTTTTATAGGCACATTTTAGGCAGCATTGAAACTCTACTAAGAACTGAGTTCAGATAGAACTTTAATCTGTTAGGTAAAGTTATGACAAAGCTGAAGGATGTAAAACTAATAACAAACATAAAATTCGCTATGATTTTCAATAAATAGCTTACATATTTTGTGTACATCAAATAACCTAGAATTCTTTATTATTTCAATCCAAAGTTTGCATATTTTATTTATTTAATTTTATAAATTATCTAAAATTTAATTGATGTACACTTACAATAATATTGTCTGGGAGAACTTAAATTGAAAAAAGGTTTTTACAAAGGAAGCAAATGTAATCTTATGCATATTAAATAAATGTATAAAAAATATGTCAATTTATAATTATCATTTGTTTACGAATAACACAAACGTTCTACATAATATGTATGAAATTTACATTCATTTTATGCAGCTTTTACTGTATACCAAGTTTCCCAGTTGTATCTCTACTAGTAACATAGCTCAGATAGACTACTCACATCTTTAACGACTTAGCTCATTAGCAAATAACTTTTACTAGTTATATGACAAGTGTTATGGCACAGCTATAGTATCCGGCGCTAGTATATTACCCAGATTATATGGACAAACAGCCAACTGCAATATGGGGGTATGTTAAACAAATTAGCCTGAACCTAGGCCAATGGCTGCAGTTGCAGTTGCAGTCGCAGTTTGCAGTTGGCGCTGGGCTAGGCTCGGCTGGCCGGAAAATGCTATAATTATGCAATTCCTCAAAGGCGCTGACGGTGGTCGCCCTGCGGTTCCCCTTTGTCCCAGACTCCACTCAGACATATAATCTGGGCATCGGAAATTATTGACTGGCAGTCCACAGAGTTTAAGCCTTCAAGTAAATTGCTGTAAATCTTTATTTGTGCAGCTACTTAAAGACTTGGCTGCAAAGCTTTTCCAGCTGGGGTTAACAAGCCGCCAGCGATTAAGTCATTTCTTATGTGGGCTCATTATTTCGCTTTTTCCCCCTCCAGCGCTATGCGTAGCTAGTGCTACTGGGCTTGTACCCCCTCCACTCCGTCCTACCGGACAGTGCAATTTTTCACAGTCTAAGCCGAAAATTTAAAGTCTGGCAAACTCGTTTCGCTTACCTCGGGCAACAGTTGCTACTTAGACCTGTAAATTGCCCGCAACTTTGTTAGTGAAATATTTTTTTTTGCCTTTATCTTGACAATGCGTTGTCAGTTCTCAAGTGTAGTGTGTGTGCGTGTGTGTATGTGTGTGTGTGTGCGTGTGCTTGTATCTGGACTTTTTCCGTATTTGTTCTAATTAAAAGTGACAATTCTACGTAATTAGCTGGCCGCTATTTTTAACACTCCACTGATTTTAGCTGGCAGCAAAAAGGACCAACTCTTTTTCATTTTTAATGAGATATCAAATTTCTACCAATTATTGATTTGGTTATTTAGCTTAATTAGCTAATAAGTGTCGACAGTTTTGCTCCTGTTTGAGCAACTCACAAAACCGCAAGAGAAATACAAAATGAGCTGGCACTTAAACGTTATTTAGAAATTGCTCTGCAGTTTAATTTAGCCTACCATAGAAATTTAATACGAAAATCTAAAGAGACTTAATTAAAGCAGCAGTGCTTTACTTTTTATTATACTGAAGTAGAACATTTCATAATTGAGAAATATTTAAAAATAAAATTGGATTTTACTAAAATTTGCCCTGATTCTTAAGACTTATTTATTTTTGATAATATCCTCTAAAATAATAAAAAGCCTATGCAATTATTTGCAAAGATCTTAGCTAAACTAACTCAATTTTGGAATGATTATTACTGTTCCTAGCTAGCCAATGAATCTACTAAAAATTCAAAACAATCTAAACAATCGAGAGAAGAAACCTCTTGCGAAATCATTGATTTAATCTAAACAATTTTAAAGTGTACTAATGTATTTCCAAATTCTATAACATAATTAATTACATTAGCTGATGTGTGATCTGTTTTATCGAGACGATCGCTGATCAGTTCAAGATAGAAAGCAACAAACTTAATTGAACTTCATTTCCATGACCCAATTCTCGTCTTCTCAGCCAGGAAAACCTTTCACTTGCCCCCGCTGTGTCATGCCACATATGTGTCCTAGTTTATTGTACTCCCCAGGAAATTGCTCAATTCAAATGGAGCTCATCAGCAAACACATATTTTTCAGCTTCACTTAATGCTCCAATTGCAAAAATAAATACGTTGCAAGGGGAAAGAAAATGTCTTCATAAACAATATTTATGAGCGTACATGACGCTTGATGTGTGTCCGAACTGGTAGCCAATGAGGCACTAAATCAAATCATTAACATATTTCCCCATTTACAACAACACAACACAACACAGCACAACGAAATCGAAAACGTGCCAAACAATTCAATTGCAATTATGCAATAAAAAAGATTGGAAAAGCAAAACGAAGCCCATGCCGTGTCCGCTCTACATGTGGCCAGTGTCCAGTCGAGACTGATCAAACGGGTCAGCGGGTGGCGTTTCTTTCCTGGTGGTTTCTAGAGCCGTCAAAATGCACTGCAAGATATCCCAATACTTTATGACCGGCACTTTGCACTCACTATTCCTATTTCTTTGTGGAAGGCGTTAATAGATGAGTTTTTGTCGGTGCATGTAAAGTGAACGGTGGAAATGTGCGAAATGTTCAACTGTTTAGTAATTGGGTTGCACTACAAAAGCAAAAAAAAGAAATGCCAAATGAAGATGTATGTGAGATGTGTCAGAATAGCAGAGAAAAACAAAGTTGCCAGCAGGTGGGAAATTAAAATTGTTCTACATTATGTATTCACTTATTCGAGCGTCTTATCATCCTAGTGCTTCTACAAGTATAACTTAGAATTTTACGTCATAGTCACTATGACACAAAACCGAAAGATGGCAAAGCTTATTATTTCTTAAAATCTGGTTTATGTTTTGAATTTCTTCCATTACTATTTTAAAATTGTATTCAAGCTTTATATTTCTTTAAATGTAATTTATAATCTTTTGTTTTTTTTTTTTTGATTATTTTTATTTAAAGACCAAACAAACAGCAAGTTGTTGCGTTCTTTACTTGCAAAATTTTTGTATGCCATAAATGAAATAAATATTTGTATACTTTCAAAAAAGGCAACCCGTTTCAAAATGTTGTAAATGCCAGCGCGTAAGAGAAAATATGTATTTCACGTCACTTTCAAAAGGGGGTATGCCACATTCAATTAAGCCGCAATTTCCAAATTAATTATATACGCGCTCAGTTCTGACATATTTCAGTTTTTTCTTTTACATTAATTTGGCACTAAACTGTCAGATCAGAATGGTCACACAGAGAGAACTCAAGCACTTTGCTCTCGGTTACACGAAAGGTAAATGCTGGCCAGGTAAAAACGCGGTCCACAGTTGAGCAGAGCAACGGCCAAATGTCCAATTTAATTGTAATGTGAGAAATTTAAATTAGGTAGCCGCAAAATGCGGCTCAGATGGCTGAACAATGACTAAGAAACCTCAAGCGGAAGATGCCTAAAGAATATACAACAACCAACAAAAACAACAAATTATGGAAAAAAAAGTAAAAATGTTTCATTTATTGTTGGAGCGTTTGTTGTTAGGTTTGTTCAAAAAAGATCAAATAACCAAAAGCCGCCAAATTTCAATGGAAAACAAAAGCTCACTTATTTCAAATTTGCTGCTCTTCTCTTTGGAGCAACTAATTTTCCACTTGTGTCTGGAAAGAGCGAGATAGAGAGAGAGCGACGAAATCCATTGACCCTGGGGCCTAGGCCCCATTTGTGTGCATATCTCCCTCTTCGCTGATTTGTCAGTTCATCTGTGATTATTTACGATCGTTTGTTCAGCTCTTCGATTGCTGAAATATATTTTTTGATGTTCATCATAGGCTTGATATTATTTGTATAGCTCATATACCTAGAAACACCAAAAGACTTTATGTGCCGGGACTTACTTGTTTCTTTCGCTTACTGGCCGCAGATCCATTCGAAATTTATTACATCACGATCTGTGTGTTTTGTTTGCTTTTGGATTCTTCAGATCTACTTTGTAGTTTATGGGCGGATTTGTGCTTTTGTTGTTTGTGTTCTATGCGAATTTGTTTGCAGCTGCGCTTCCTGCGAAATACTTAATTTCAGCTAGCAGATGACGATATAAACGAATAGATACATAAGTATTTTGGCTGAACTCTCGTATAAACTATTTCCTAATAGAGTTTTCGACATAAGTTTATGAGCTTTGCGTTGCAAATTTATGCGATTTCTATAGCAATAAGTTTCTGAAGGAAGGGTTCTTTAGATATGCCAAAGATTTTGTATTCGAACTTTGTTTGTATAGAGCGGAACTCAAACTGTGCCAGAGTCTGTAACATTTTTGTTTGGCTATGTCAAAACGCATTTTTTGACTTACAGTTTCCTGAGTTTTAGTCAAAACAAATACACAAATTGTAACACATTTGCTGAAAGTATTTGCTTTTTTATCTCCTGCTAGTTCATTTTGTAGAACTTTACTAATTAGTTTACCACCAGAACCCACACACAAAACACATCTGTCGGCATTTCTGGCTATTTGCCTATGCTCCAAATTGAAATTGGTAAATTTATGTTTTGTTTATTTACAAATTGTCAAAAGTTTTGTTGAACAATTTGTAGCCAACTTGTTGTTGATGGCTTTAACTGCAATGTAGCAACAAATTTACATCAATTTCTTATTTGCTGTGCTAATTTGGCAATTGTTAATTAATTTGTATGTTTCAGAAAATGAAAATGACGGAAATATTGACGAACAATTTTCGGAATTTAGAGTTACATTTTAAATTTAATAATTTCGGTAGATTTTGTAAATTTCTTAAATTTGTAGACTTTCTCTTCAAAAATCTTAAGAATTACTAACACCTCTGAGAAATTACTTAAAATATATACATTAATAATCGTAATATGTGCGAGCTAAACTTAAAAATCAACACTGCAACTGTCAATTGTTATGAAAACAAAAGCAGATCTTAACCAAAAAGTATCGAAAATAAACATAAATATAAAAGTTTCCCCACAAATTAATTGCTAGAAAAATTCCGTTTAAAGAAAAATGTTCTGCAAGTTAAAACAAGTGAGAACGTTGCAGTCGGGCGGAGCCGACTGCGTAATACTCTGATACCATTTTAAGAACAGCTGAAAGCAAGTGAACAGAAAATTTTTGCTGGTGTTTGGGTGACCCGAAATCGGCATTCCAAGTTTTTGGGAACGGAAGGGGCATGGTCGATCTTAAGAGGGGGTGACCAGAAGTCTATCTACCAATTTTGGTGACTCTAGCTCTAAAACTGTGGAAGATATAAGCTTTCGCGATTTTTGGGGGCGGGAGGGGGCGTGGCCCCAAAAAATTTGGCCGATCTTTAGAGGGAGTGACAAGAAGTCTATCTTACAAATTTCTTGACTCTAGCTCTAAAACTGTGGAAGATATAAATTTTCGCGATTTTTGGGGGCGGGAGGGGGCGTGGCCCCAAATTTTTTTTTACCGATATTTAGAGGGGCTGACCAGAATTCTATCTTCCAAGTTTAATGACTCTAGCTCTGAAACTGTGAAAGATATAAATTTTCGCGATTTTTGGGGGCGGGAGGGGGCGGGGCCCCAAAATTTTTTGCCGATCTTTAGGGGGCTGACAATAAGTCTATCCTCCAATTTTGGTGACTCTAGCTTTAAAACTGTGGAAGATATACATTTTCGCGATTTTTGGGGGCGGGCGGGGGCGTGGCCCCAAAATTTTTTGTCCGATCTTTAGAGGACTTGGCCAGAAGTCTACCCTCAAAGTTTGGTGGCCCTAGCTCTTAAGCTGTGCGAGATATAGGCTTCCGTGTTTCGTGGGGGCGGGGTGGCTGGGGGGCGTTCTAGTGGGCGTGGCCGGAAAATCCAGGACGCAATCTTTTGGGCTGGTCAGCCCTAGTCTAAATTCCAAATTTGGGGACTCTAGCTTCAAAATTGCGGGAAATATACACGTGTTATCGAATTGTGCATTCATGTATATCGATTTTCGCGATTACGGGGGCGGGAGTGGGCGTGGTCAAAATTTTGTTTCTGTAATCTGTAGAGGACGTCACCAGTAATATATATTCCAAATATGGTGACTTTAGCTCTAAAACTGCGGGAGATATAAGCATTTCAAATTAATTTTGGAGGGGGGCTGGTGGGCGTAATAATGGGCGTGGCCGATTAACCTAGGATCCAATTTTTTCGGGAGGTCACCAGCAATATACCTACCAAATTTGATTACTCTAGCTTCAAAATTGTGGGAGTTATTCACGTTTAATCGATTTGTGATTTGAGGTGTATCGACATGTTATCGATTTGCCAGCCTCCCAGTGGGCGTGGCATAAATTTGGAATAAACTTGATCTGAAGCAGATAGCTATAATCATAACGCAAAAGATTTCAAGAGTCTATCTAATATCGTTTCGGAAATACGCGCGTTCATCCAGACAGACAGACGGACAGACGGACAGACGGACAGACGGACAGACGGACGGCCTGACGGACATTCGACAAAACCAATATACTATGAGTACCTTCGGTATCAGAGTAT
>JAWNLL010000096.1:0-19843 GCA_035042425.1 Drosophila flavopinicola
GCCTGTGTGCATGAAAAGTTGCAGGCATTTTCTTTGCTAATGTTGTTATTGTTTTTATGCCATCACATTTGTTGTAAGAGCACTCCACGTATAAGTTTAAGGCCATGGGAATTAGTTGCATACAAATTCCACAAAATTCTGTGGCTCACTCTTAAATGTCAAACGTGTCGCTGCTTTGCTCAACTACTAAGGCCATGCGAAAGGATAATTATATTATATACACATTGTGCTTTAATCTAAAAGTTGTATTTTAAGTGCTGCAAAATTCCTAAGATAAATTCAATTAATAACATTGAAGAATGTAGAATGTTGGTAGCGTGCAGTACAGAACAATCGATAGTTCCGCATTCGATAGTTTTCACTATGATAGTTTTAACTGACGATAGTGTAGCGAGCGTTCTTCCATCACGACGAGAGGATGACAATCTTAAATGCAAGTCATGATGACTAATTCTTGCTAGTATAGCAAGGTATAACCATAGATTATCGGAATGTATTTAGCTGAAATACAGATTTTAAGATTATTCAAAAAATATACACCGCTTTAGACTCACGGAAGACTGTAAAATCGCCATATGTTAAAATTAAACAAATATATTATCTTGCTCAGATTCCACATCTCCTGACTTTATTTACATTTTTTTAATTTATACTTCAGTTTTTTTTTAAGAAGCATCCATAAATTGGAAACTCCATTCACAAAATAGAACAACGTTCCCACATGATATGCAAGTCATCTGCCGCATCTTCTGGCTCCGGCTCTGGCGCTGGCTCAGGCTCAGGCTCTGGCTCTGGCTCAGGATCAGGTTGTCTAACTTCATAATGAATTTCATATGAAGCATTAGATGACTGCTCGCTCTGACTTGGGCTTCCCATAGCGGAATCCGGATATTCGTCCACAGAAGGTTGAACATGTATATCTGCAATACCGATCTCATCTGGAGCGGCGCGTCCATTCAACTGATTCATCGGGCCCGCTATATCATATGAAACTATTTGAACGACTGCCCTAGGTATCGGAATGCGCTCAGCTTGTGGCACGCGCTCCACCACCAGCACGGGAGCTTCTGCTATTTGTTGCTCCACCTGGGGCACAGCAACAGCTGGAAGAGCGACGCTAGAAACAATGGATGCCACACTCTCATCTGGAGTTAGCCTCTTCTCCGTTCAGCTGGGCTGCATTAGCGGCTGAAAGAGCGCTTCCTACCTCCCCATCGATGCTAGCTGTAGGAATCATTGGAGCGATCATCGGCACTGGTGCTTCATTGCGTTCTTCCTCTTCGACCCTGGGTGCAACAACAGCTTGAAGAGCGACGCTACTTCTAGTATTATAACGCCTACGCTTGGGCGGTGAACTGACGTTTTCATATGTTAAAATTAAACAAATATATTATCTTGCTCAGATTCCACATCTCCTGACTTTATTTACATTTTTTTAATTTATACTTCAGTTTTTTTTTAAGAAGCATCCATAAATTGGAGACTCCATTCACAAAATAGAACAAGGTTCCCACATGATATGCAAGTCATCTGCCGCATCTTCTGGCTCCGGCTCTGGCGCTGGCTCAGGCTCAGGCTCTGGCTCTGGCTCAGGATCAGGTTGTCTAACTTCATAATGAATTTCATATGAAGCACTAGATGACTGCTCGCTCTGACTTGGGCTTCCCATAGCGGAATCCGGATATTCGTCCACAGAAGGTTGAACATGTATATCTGCAATACCGATCTCATCTGGAGCGGCGCGTCCATTCAACTGATTCATCGGGCCCGCTATATCATATGAAACTATTTGAACGACTGCCCTAGGTATCGGAATGCGCTCAGCTTGTGGCACGCGCTCCACCACCAGCACGGGAGCTTCTGCTATTTGTTGCTCCACCTGGGGCACAGCAACAGCTGGAAGAGCGACGCTAGAAACAATGGATGCCACACTCTCATCTGGTGCTGCACTGGAGTTAGCCTCTTCTCCGTTCAGCTGGGCTGCATTAGCGGCTGAAAGAGCGCTTCCTACCTCCCCATCGATGCTAGCTGTAGGAATCATTGGAGCGATCATCGGCACTGGTGCTTCATTGCGTTCTTCCTCTTCGACCCTGGGTGCAACAACAGCTTGAAGAGCGACGCTACTTCTAGTATTATAACGCCTACGCTTGGGCGGTGAACTGACGATTTCCGTTGACGGCTCTTCCTCGCTAATACATTATATATATATATGTATATATATGTTATTATATATACAACTTTAGAAAATATTGTCAACTTACGACTTCCGTTTTGGAGAGTTTAAAGAACGTCGACCTGTGATTGGATCCAAGTTGAAGCGCAATAAGCTTTTTAATACGCGTGGCTTGGAAGTCGATTTGGGTTTGGCGGAACGCCTTTTTGCCGAAGACTTCTTTGATGCAGTACTAGAAGCGGAATTCTTTGATGCAGTACTAGAAGCGGAATTCTTTGATGCAGTACTAGAAGCGGAATTCTTTGATGCAGTACTGGACGAGGCATTCTTTGATGGAGCTCTAGGTTGGCAGAATTTAGTATTTAGCTATTATAAAATTAATATTTTTTATCATTTACTCACGATTTACGTCTGTTGTGCTGTGTCTTTTTGGGCGTCTTAGGCGAGTTATTCTCCGCCGCATTCTCCACTACATATAGTGGACGTCGTCCTGTGACCCTAGCATTTAAATTGCGTGGTCGCCTGTGTGCATGAAAAGTTGCAGGCATTTTCTTTGCTAATGTTGTTATTGTTTTTATGCCATCACATTTGTTGTAAGAGCACTCCACGTATAAGTTTAAGGCCATGGGAATTAGTTGCATACAAATTCCACAAAATTCTGTGGCTCACTCTTAAATGTCAAACGTGTCGCTGCTTTGCTCAACTACTAAGGCCATGCGAAAGGATAATTATATTATATACACATTGTGCTTTAATCTAAAAGTTGTATTTTAAGTGTTGCAAAATTCCTAAGATAAATTCAATTAATAACATTGAAGAATGTAGAATGTTGGTAGCGTGCAGTACAGAACAATCGATAGTTCCGCATTCGATAGTTTTCATTATGATAGTTTTAACTGACGATAGTATAGCGAGCGTTCTTCCATCACGACGAGAGGATGACAATCTTAAATGCAAGTCATGATGACTAATTCTTGCTAGTATAGCAAGGTATAACCATAGATTATCGGAATGTATTTAGCTGAAATACAGATTTTAAGATTATTCAAAAAATATACACCGCTTTAGACTCACGGAAGACTGTAAAATCGCCATATGTTAAAATTAAACAAATATATTATCTTGCTCAGATTCCACATCTCCTGACTTTATTTACATTTTTTTAATTTATACTTCAGTTTTTTTTTAAGAAGCATCCATAAATTGGAAACTCCATTCACAAAATAGAACAACGTTCCCACATGATATGCAAGTCATCTGCCGCATCTTCTGGCTCCGGCTCTGGCGCTGGCTCAGGCTCAGGCTCTGGCTCTGGCTCAGGATCAGGTTGTCTAACTTCATAATGAATTTCATATGAAGCATTAGATGACTGCTCGCTCTGACTTGGGCTTCCCATAGCGGAATCCGGATATTCGTCCACAGAAGGTTGAACATGTATATCTGCAATACCGATCTCATCTGGAGCGGCGCGTCCATTCAACTGATTCATCGGGCCCGCTATATCATATGAAACTATTTGAACGACTGCCCTAGGTATCGGAATGCGCTCAGCTTGTGGCACGCGCTCCACCACCAGCACGGGAGCTTCTGCTATTTGTTGCTCCACCTGGGGCACAGCAACAGCTGGAAGAGCGACGCTAGAAACAATGGATGCCACACTCTCATCTGGAGTTAGCCTCTTCTCCGTTCAGCTGGGCTGCATTAGCGGCTGAAAGAGCGCTTCCTACCTCCCCATCGATGCTAGCTGTAGGAATCATTGGAGCGATCATCGGCACTGGTGCTTCATTGCGTTCTTCCTCTTCGACCCTGGGTGCAACAACAGCTTGAAGAGCGACGCTACTTCTAGTATTATAACGCCTACGCTTGGGCGGTGAACTGACGTTTTCATATGTTAAAATTAAACAAATATATTATCTTGCTCAGATTCCACATCTCCTGACTTTATTTACATTTTTTTAATTTATACTTCAGTTTTTTTTTAAGAAGCATCCATAAATTGGAAACTCCATTCACAAAATAGAACAACGTTCCCACATGATATGCAAGTCATCTGCCGCATCTTCTGGCTCCGGCTCTGGCGCTGGCTCAGGCTCAGGCTCTGGCTCTGGCTCAGGATCAGGTTGTCTAACTTCATAATGAATTTCATATGAAGCATTAGATGACTGCTCGCTCTGACTTGGGCTTCCCATAGCGGAATCCGGATATTCGTCCACAGAAGGTTGAACATGTATATCTGCAATACCGATCTCATCTGGAGCGGCGCGTCCATTCAACTGATTCATCGGGCCCGCTATATCATATGAAACTATTTGAACGACTGCCCTAGGTATCGGAATGCGCTCAGCTTGTGGCACGCGCTCCACCACCAGCACGGGAGCTTCTGCTATTTGTTGCTCCACCTGGGGCACAGCAACAGCTGGAAGAGCGACGCTAGAAACAATGGATGCCACACTCTCATCTGGTGCTGCACTGGAGTTAGCCTCTTCTCCGTTCAGCTGGGCTGCATTAGCGGCTGAAAGAGCGCTTCCTACCTCCCCATCGATGCTAGCTGTAGGAATCATTGGAGCGATCATCGGCACTGGTGCTTCATTGCGTTCTTCCTCTTCGACCCTGGGTGCAACAACAGCTTGAAGAGCGACGCTACTTCTAGTATTATAACGCCTACGCTTGGGCGGTGAACTGACGTTTTCCGTTGACGGCTCTTCCTCGCTAATACATTATATATATATATGTATATATATGTTATTATATATACAACTTTAGAAAATATTGTCAACTTACGACTTCCGTTTTGGAGAGTTTAAAGAACGTCGACCTGTGATTGGATCCAAGTTGAAGCGCAATAAGCTTTTTAATACGCGTGGCTTGGAAGGCGATTTGGGTTTGGCGGAACGCCTTTTTGCCGAAGACTTCTTTGATGCAGTACTAGAAGCGGAATTCTTTGATGCAGTACTAGAAGCGGAATTCTTTGATGCAGTACTAGAAGCGGAATTCTTTGATGCAGTACTGGACGAGGCATTCTTTGATGGAGCTCTAGGTTGGCAGAATTTAGTATTTAGCTATTATAAAATTAATATTTTTTATCATTTACTCACGATTTACGTCTGTTGTGCTGTGTCTTTTTGGGCGTCTTAGGCGAGTTATTCTCCGCCGCATTCTCCACTACATATAGTGGACGTCGTCCTGTGACCCTAGCATTTAAATTGCGTGGTCGCAATTGCATAGTACTGGGAGTCCCAAGCCAAGCCCTCTTGCGTTGGCCGCGCACAACTGCCAAGGTGGGACGGTCGTTAGTAGGCGTGGAATTGGCCCCGGGCTGTGGATTGCCCTGGGTATCCTCTGTCTCCTGTGTCGGCGCGTTTGCGCTTGTTTTTGGAGGAGTCATTTTTGTTTAACTAGCTTTCGCTTAACTAATTGTGTTGAATTATTGTGGATATATGAGTGAGAAGTCCGAGCAATGTTTCAGTGATGGAAATTTAAATGTATCGCCAACTACAGATATATACTTAGATTGCATTAAAACATCTCTGATTTCAAGAACATACACTGACTACGACAATTACATTTGTCAAATGGGCATCGTTGTTATCGATTATTATTATTGCCACTCATGCGATGTATACTAGGATTGCATTACCGTAAACGAAACGCCCTGTAACAGGCGCAACACACAAATGCCCTAATTCTTATTTTCAATCTAGTTTTTCTAAGGTAAATTTCATAATACATGCAAATTATTTTCTTTAGAGTGTCAGAGTACTATAACCTAAACACAAATAAAAATGGTAAAAAGTTTATAATGAAGTAGTGCAAAAGTATGTAACAGGCATAAGGAAGCATCTCCGATCATATAAAGTATATGTATTCTTGATCAGTATCAACAGCCGAGTCGATTTAGCCATGTCCGTCTGTCTGTCTGTCCGTCTGTCTGTATGAACACACAGATATCAGAGACTACAAGAGCTAGAGACTTCATATTTGGAATATAAGTTCTCGTAGTGCCGGGACAGATCAAGTTAATTTCATTTTATCGATAACTCGTCCCGTTCAAAAGTTATCGATAAATTTCGTTTTGAGACTTGCGTTTTTGGGCCATAACTTAAAAGTTATAATAGGTAGAGGACCCAAATTTTTCATGTATAATCTCGAATATCATACACATTTTAAAAATATTTCCCCTTTTTTCATACCACCCCCAAATCCGCCAAAAAAAACACATTTTTGAAGGTATGACCTTGCAATTTGGTTTGGTCATATCATCATTCATCATTTTATAGCCAATGTTAAATCCAAACAATTTCAGAAAGATCGGACAATAAACACAGAAGTTATTTAAGATTTTACTTTCCATTGTGTGGGGTTCAGTGAAAAAGCAAGCTAACTGCTTAAACCGTCTGCACTGCTTGCACTGCAGCATGTGTGCGTTTGTATGTATATACACTGATAGGCAAGTATGAATACCCTTAATATATGACTTTCATTATGTAAAATCCTTAAAATAAAATGACATTTAAAATAATCAATAAATTGCAGTTTAGCTGTAATCAAAATCCAAAAAGGTCATATACTTTCATATCAATTATATATTTATTAAACATTTTGTTAATAACAAAGAAGCAAATACGCTTTGCACTCACTTTCCACTACTCGAGAATTGATTGATTGCATTTGATTTTTAATCACTTAATTTCGATATACACACTTGAAGCTCGGCGCAATAATTGAATTACAATAAAAGCCCCACAAGCGGTTTTCGTAGTTTTTGAAGCCTCACTTACAAAATGAGGCAAACAAAATATGAAAAAAAGTAAAACATATTAATTAAATTTAATGGCTGTCTAGCGGGAATAAAAGAGCCTCAAGATATGGGGGAGCTGTACATTCGCAACCAGCCAGCAGCTATGCAAAAAACCGCTGTGAAAACTTTACCAGCTGTATTACATTACGCCTTTAATTTCATTACATGCCAACGAGCTGGGCGGCTAGAAGGGTTGTGCGAGCTTTGCAGGCGCGTAGCAGGCGGGGGGGGGGGCGTGGAAGGGGGGCTTGCAGGGGGCCACACGCAGCGTCAGTAGCCCATAAAATAGAACAAAACACTTGCAAAGTCAGGAGTCGCAAGAGGAATGCAGGAGGCTGGGGGTGTCGGTTAGCTCATATTCCCCGGAGGACGTCGTTGACGCCATTGCAGCGCAGCGGGAGACCAGAGATACGGCTGGCAGGGATCAGGATGCTTTTTCGTGGCAGGACGTCGCGTTAGAGTTTATTATTTAATACTTTGAACGTCGTGCGTAGAAATTAGCAGCCATAAATCAATGAAACGACTCGCACAAGTCCACAATTAGCCGGCTGCCTTGGACCGTCAACGTTGGACGGACAGCCTCAAATTATAAGAACTGGTTGGGTAATTAAATTTTATGTTGTATCCATGAGATACGCGCCACTTGTCCGTATGCTTAAGACCAGCGCATTAACAGTTGCTAAAGCTGTAAAATAACAAGTAGTTATTATACATATAATTGGATTTCAAGCAGTAAACTAATTTCAGATGTGCACATGCATTTATCTTTGCGCAAGTGGGAAAGGGTTATCTTCGGCGTGCCGAAGATTTTATACTCTTTTCGAACCTATATGTTTGAAAAAATGATTTGACAAAATTTAAGAGATTGTAAAAAGGACTCCTATTCTTTCAAAATATTTAATGACGCATATATTCGCTATTTATTACCCAATCGATATTAAATTTTGATCGTTGATGAGTAATAAGTATGTTCAAGTGAACAAGGAAGTTGATGGCGGTACCTTTGAAAAGATCGGATATATGGCCAAAACCGACTTTCAGCTATATGGCAGCTATAAGATATAGTCGTCTGATCTGGCTGGCTTAGACCAATGAGCTGTCCCTTTGAATAATAATTCCCTGTGCCAAGTTTCATCGTGATAGCTCTAAAACTGAGGGACTAGTTTGCGTACATATGTACAAACAGACAGACAGATTAATATGTTTTGTCATCCTAAGCCTACTAGAGGTAACTTTTGGGTGTCTCCGACGCTTCCTTCTATGCATTACAAACTTCAGCACACATCTAATATACTATTTTCTTCGAAAAGAGTGTAAAAACGTAATAGCTGATACTTAAGTTTCCATTGAATTTCTATGATATAAGTTATAAATAATTATTCGATAAGGTTTTGCCTCATATAAACAGGTTTGGTTGTTAATTAACATTAAATGTTTTATAATCAAGTTTAACCACTTGTAGTTTGAAATACGTACTATAGGCATTTAATTTGCCACTTTCTCAAAAACATTGTAAAAGTAACAAAATGTTACTAAAGAAATTTCCTCAATAGGCTTTGTGGCATAGATGCAACACACAACTGCATAAAGTTGCACTGCAATTTGCTTAGTACTCAGCTTTCAATTCTCTAAGCAACCACACAAATTGCTTCAAATACCAAACTTCTAAAATATCTATGCATACAATTTTTAAATGAGAAACGAAAACTTTGTGATTCCCTTTTTAACCCTGTAACCGAGAAATTGGTAAAACCGACTAGCATAAAGTTGTAGAAATACATATATGTACAATTGTTTCAAATTCTGAACAACCACTTGCAGCAGCGAGCTGTTATATTTAAATCAGAAAAGAGTTGTTAATATATTATTTCCACAGTTAAGCCTATGATGCAGTCCTGAGTACAGGATATCTCCAATACGGCTAGAGCACTCTCAACTAGTTGTCAGCGAAGTTTGGGAGAGTGGAATATGGAGTAGCTGAAGCATTGACTGCTTTGTACTTTCCCCTTTGCATCTAAGGGAAAATCGGAATTTGGCCAGCAAATTTTCCGGCCGTAAACAAAAGTTTCCAATGCACTTGTGAAAAGCCAGACCTTCAAATTGAACAGAATTTATCTTTTGTAAGGCATTTGCAACTCATTGAAACATACAGTTTGTAATTTGTTGCTTTGTAATTGTTGTGGAATTAGGAAACATTTGCAAACCCTTTGCTAATTGCATTTGTTTAGAGCAATACCTTGAAATTATCTCGAAGCGGAGTAATATGAAATATTGTTCAATAAGACAAAAGTGCTTTAAAATATTTTTATTCAGAAGATCAGTTTGATTTCGTCGCCTTGATTACTGTTAGTTGCTTAGTGTTCAGTTTCTTCATGTTGAACCATTTAAAACCAGTCTGGCATAAAGTGTGCTACATGGCAAGCTTATCAAGCATGATTATATAATCTGCGCTATTGCAGACAATAAACTTCTTTTGCGCAAAATATTCCACAAACATTTTTTTTATCACATTGCCACACTGCTAATTTGCAACAAACAGACTGGGATAAAGAGAGTGAGAATGGTGCACAAGAAAAGCACAGTGAATTATATATTTTTGCAATAACTTGGCAGCCGGCAGACGCCTCTTTTTGTATATTTTGTGTGTGTGTGTGTGTGTGTTGGTGTGAGTGTGTGTGTGTGTATATCTCTAACCGTATCTGCAGCACTGTGGCAATAATAATAATAAGATGCAAACAAAATGCTGCGCTACGTGCAGCTGCAACACGAGAGCCCCACAAAAGTATGCTATAAAAATTGCCCAGATAGCGTGCAGCCAGCAGGAGCGAGTGTTACGGGGAGAGGACAGAGAGAGAGAGAGAGAGAGAGAGCGGACACATATAGAAATTTACATAGATTTTTTAACGCAATAAGCGAAATGTGACTGCGAAATCCAATTTGTAATGAGAAAAGTAGTGTGCGAATTGTGTGCGGACTCTTGTAGGCAGATCCCGCAAATATATTGCCGCATATTTCCAGGCGTATTTATGGCGTGCACTTTACATCGGAGCGTGCTAAAATTATGCAATACAATTATGGAAGAAGAGATGCAACCAATACCCCTCATACACACACACACACACACACTCACACACACACCCAACCCCTCAGCACATTCGTTGCGACTTGTTTTGCTGCGTCTGTTTTTGTTTTGTGCTGCGACTGGTTAAGAACGTGACTTGTTTTGTTCGGCTTAGTTTGGGGTCTTCTGGGAATATTTGTGTTTTTCGGTTACAAATGTTCACTAGGCGGAATTTCGTATGCGTACTTTTGCAAAAGTTTTGCCAGAATGCAGCTTAGGCTTCAAATTTTGGCTACAGTTTTTGGATTAAAGTTGAATTCGGGCGCATTATTCGTGCCAAGGCTGCATAACCATAAGCAATTTGATATGGGTGCGCTTTAGGTATTATTGGATGATAAGTTAAGAGCATGTCGCGAACATAATTTACCGACCTTTCACTAAATACAATGCCAACTATAAGCCGCAGCCAAGCCAAGTATCTGCATTTTATTAACACCATTCAAATAAATTGTTAGCACGCGCACAAAAGTATGCAATATTTCTTACATTTTACAATGACTAGAAATTTTTGACCATGTTGTTGACAATAAGTTAAGAGTGGCAAACAAAGAGCTGAAGCAAGCTCTGAGTTTCGTTTTAGTTGCAATTTCTACACAAAAATTCTTAAATTTTATGTTGCATTTTTTTGTGGTTGCTCTTTGCCTAAATAAACAAGCGGTCTTTGTTGCTCATTGTCTTACTCACCCTCAAGTTATTGTTCTCTTTCTATATTTTTTCTCTCCCTCTTTGACACTCTTTTATGGTTTCCAAACACACTCAAAACTTCAGCACATTAGCTGTGATGCTTGCTGTTTGTGCACAGCCTCAAAAACTCATTTGAGCAGCAACCAACGCTATGTGCATCTCTTTCACACTCCCTGCCAGCATCTCTTTCTCTCCCTCTTTCTCTGTCTCTACCTTGTACTCAGCTGCTGTTCGTTGCTGTGAATCTCTTTTGTGTAATTGCAAAACGTGATTTCTTTTTGCCATTTTTTCATATTTTTTTTGTTTTTTTTTTGCATTTTTACGTTTTATGTTAATTTTTGTTCACTGGCATTTTGTTTGTTGTTTTTGCTGTTGCGCTCGTGGCTTAAATTATATAAGAGCCACTGACCAGCGTCCAGTCGAAACGACAATTTTCACCATTGTGTTTTTCCAGCTGCTTTCGAAGGTGTCGTAAAATGAAAATTCATAAATATTTAGCGCACGTTTTATTAGTTGGCAGGACGAAGCCGTTAGCATTTGACAGCCTTGGGAAATTTGCTTTTTGCTGCTCGTGTTGCTGTGTGTTTTTTTATTTATATTTTTATATATTTATTTAACCTTTTGCAAATGTCGTTTGACATTCAACATTATCTGGCAGCTGTTAACAGCTCCCAACTCTGGCCATAATCCTGTGTCAAGTTCAGCCAGTTAAATACTTAGTTTAGAGACAAAATAGCGAGCTTTTCGCTACTGTTAATAATTATTAATGCAAGAGCTGAGCTCTATAGGCAGATTAAAACCATAGATAAAATTAAAAATGAGCTGCATGCATTATAAACTTACAAACAGATATATGCATATTAATAATACATTTTTTACTATTTTAATAAAATCAATTAAACTTGAAAAAAATTTTATTTACTCTATGAAATATAAATTTAAAATAAACCATTCTATGTACTTTATTAAATGTTCTATAATACATAAAAGGCTTGAGTACTCTTCACTTAAGCTCTCTAGATATTTGTAATTTACATTGTCCTTCAACCAGCTTAGAACATACAACAAAACCACATGTTGCAATTATAGTTGCTTACAGTAAACTGAGTGATCAATTCCATTTGAACTATCTGTCTATTGTACATCAGTTAATTGCCAATGCATTTCACCAAAACCAAAAGCGCTGTCAAATGCAAATTAATCATACGCAACGTATGCGGCTCTGAGCTGTGACTCTGACTCGCAAAGGCAATATGCAGGCAACTTGGCCATAGCAATAGATCGCCAGCTGGCAAGCCAATGAACCGCAAATGCAATATCAAGCAATACGACGCTGCAGAAATCTTTCAAAGTTAATTTTCAACACTCGAGCACACACAGGCTGCCTCGATGGGTTCGAT
Organism: Drosophila flavopinicola; assembly: GCA_035042425.1. Lineage (NCBI taxonomy): Eukaryota > Metazoa > Arthropoda > Insecta > Diptera > Drosophilidae > Drosophila > Drosophila flavopinicola. Next base: position 12,177 of record JAWNLL010000096.1, read on the forward strand.
GGGGTCGATGGGTGGGGTGGGGAGAGGGCAGCTGTCTACTTGCTGGCCACTCAGCCGGGGCGACAAAATTGTACAAATTCAACAGACTTCAAAGCGTCAATAAGCACACAAATCGAAGGCGGCCAAGGTGGGCGTGGCCTTGTCTGACTGTTTGCCTGTTTGCCCGTCTGCCTGCTGGGCTCTGCTGGGCTATGTCTGGCAAACAAGCTGACTGATAACGGAAGCAGGCAATGCACGTGTTTACCTTTGGATATTTGCTGGCAACGTCCTGCAGGAGCTGATAATAATGATGATGATGATGATGATGATGATGATGAGGGCCCCGAGGGGCTCGCCGGCGACCATTGCTGATGTCACACATTCATGGTCATTTTGCTGAGTCAATCGTTTGAAAAATTTATGTTGCCTTCAAAAGCAAAATTTGCCATCGCCATCGACAACGCCATCGACATCGGCATCGGCAACGGCATCGGCATTGCCGTGGCGAGATAGTCAATAGATGCGGTTCATTTAACTTGACTAAATGTGCAGCGCTTGCTGCTTGCCTGCTCCTACTCCTCTTGCCTGCTCCATCCCTCCCTCTCTCTTCCTTTCGCTGTCTCTGACTCTGTCTGTCTCTCTGGCTATTATCCCGGCGGCAGCTGAGCACCCATCTGCAGCTGATTTGGCTTGCGACTGTTGAGTCTGTGCCGCTTGCCGCATGCCGCATGTGCTTATGAAGTGTTGATCTGTGTCTGATTTAATTGAAATTTGATGCAGTTTTCCATGACCGCCATGTGTGAATGAACGAAGGCAACGAATCCTTCGGCAAGTCAGCACTTTTTGACTTTGTGCACAGTTAAGCTGTTTAATTGTGAGCATGACTTTTAAATTTAACTGCAATCGTCAATATGTAAATTCTGATGGAGATCACAAAAAGAATCAAATAATACAAAAGTATTAAATTTAATGTGACTCAATCAAGTTTAACTGTATAAATACAACTTAGTAACGAAAATACTGTAAATATTGGCCACTTTCTTTATATAAGTTCAACCTGCTGCATTAAGGAAATAAGAACAATAAATAAATAATAAAAATAAACAAATTTCAAATATTATTAAGAACCATTGAAGTAGCTATGTAGCAAGCATTTGATTTTGCCTTTTTATGCAATAGAAAGTTTTTATTTTCGCATCCGTTAATTTCTCTGTCAATTTTTCAAATTTTGTATTAAGAATTTGTATAATTTACCCAATTTATTACTCATGCAATATGGCTGACTGAATTCATATTTTCTTGATATTCCAAACTGTTTTGCCGATAAGCATATGCGTTTTTTTATATATTAACAACAAGATAATATAATTTTGCAAGTGTACCATTAAATTGTCTGCACTTTGTAGTAGAGTGCAATTATTTTCACGGTTTTTAGTGCCACCATTTTAAATTCCATTTACAGTGTTGTTGCACTCGTCGTTGCAGTCGCACTTAATGCGCTTAAAGCACCGCCAGGACATCGCGAGGCAAGAAGTACAACAGAAAAATTGGCCACCAAAGTGTCAAAGGCAGCCGCAGGGATGCTGTTAGCACGACGCCTTGCCCAGGACAAGCCCCACCAGCACCTCCACCCCCAACACCACCCCCACTTCCAGCCGCCCCACTAGCTTACAACCCCTCGCCGCTTGCCGCTGAACGCTTGCAGTTATAATAAAAGCGGCGGCAAATGGCAACAACAAAAGTGCGGCGAGAGCGCAAAACTTGACAAGTTCACTTAGCAGAAATTAAGTTTTCAGCATTTATGTAACGAAAACTATAAGGAAAAACTTTTTTAATGAAGCGGCGACAATGTGGTGAGCAATGGAGAAATTATAGAAAAATTGCACCCACCAGACAGAAAATTGAGCACAGCGCTGCGAAATCAAGAAACGAGCGAGCCAACAATGCAAAGCATATTAAAAGCAGCTTCACATGAATGGAAAGGCTTGCGGCAAGTAATTGAAGGAGTGCCGCTTTAAAAATGTATTACGGATTATATTAAATACAAATTCAATGAAATTCTCTGCAAAATTAAGCAAAATTTACTTTAATGAATCGAAATTGTAAGCAACAATCGCAAGGCTGTAGTCTAGAATCAAGAGTATATTTAGGGAATATATTATATTCCAGTTCAGCTTAAATTTTACATTTTGAAATTTAGTTTTAAGAACCATAACCTTTTAATTTAATAAACTTAATGTTCAGCAATGAATATTATTATTGGTATAACCATTTTTAAATTATTCATTATTAATTTAATTTGATAAAAATAATTAATTTAATATATTTCTCCATTTGCATATTCCTTTAAATTCCTTGCTCATACTTTTTCTATTCTGCTTAAATAATAATTCTTATTCCAACACCTGGCCGACTGACCTCCTGAGGCATTCGCAGCTTTAAATCCTGCCTCAAAAAGCATCGGAATTTTTATTAATTATTTGCCAAGTGTTTTTGGATGGTAGCTCATCAATCGCACGCACACCAAATTAACCTAATTTTTTTTAGGGCCAACTAACTGAGGAGGCTGATTGAGAGTAAGTGCAGATCCTACACACACAAACACACACACACACAGCCAGACATACACACACATGGCATGTTTTTAAATGCCATGCAATTTTTCAGCTAACACCGACACACACACACACACACTCGTAGTTTTCTAGCACCCCTGAGTATTTTTGTGTGGCAGAGTCGGAAAAGTTTTAGCACGCACGCAGGAAAAGTGGAGCCCAGAGCAACACTAAGCGTAGCTGCCTTACTTCGTCTTCTTCTTCTTCTTTTTTATATTCCAGGCTCGCTTTTGAAAATTTACTTGCCTGAAGATAAATTATATGAGCGTTTCCCAAAGGTTAACGTGATAAATTTCCGCCAGCGTAAGCAAAAATATTCACACAAAAATAAAAAATAAAAGAAAATATATAGAAAATGGAAGAAGATGAAGAAGAAGAAAATGCAAGTCTGCTGCCGCCGACGAAAAACTTTTGACTTCGATCTTGCGGGCAAGTTACAACAAGGACACACACACACACACACATACACACGTATGTTTACATGTGTGGCAGATAAATTGTTTATGTGTCTGTGGGGAAGCGATTAGTGTTAATGGGTTTTTGCTCTCTGTAAGAATGTGTGATTTCTACTTTTGGTATTTGGTATTTGATTCAACTTTTGTGCACATTTTCATTGCTTTTCCCATTCTTTTTTACAATTTTTGTTCCCTTGTTTGTTGCTTTTTTTTTTTTGCTTCGCCTTTCAACACTTTGGGACAACGCGACGTATGTGCAATCGATAAGTGCACACAGACGTGGAGGCAGTGCTCTGTCCAAGGCATATATAGACAGCTAGATAGACAGTCATATGGGGAATACCTACCAAACATACATAGATATGTGCAGGGGGAGGGGTTGGGGAGCAGGTTGGCTGCTGCCGACTATTTTCAATTTCTTTTTCAACTGCAACCATATAAAGTTTTGGTTGAAATGCTTGCAATGCTGAGATTGCAGTCGTGCAGCGCTAGGAAAAATGCTGCAGAGAGAGAAAGAAAGAGATGGAGAGAGGGAGAGAGGGGCACAATTTGCCGACATATAGCCCAAAAGTGGCCTGGGCCATTGTTGCTGCCTCGACTTGCATGGAATTTCATGTTTAAATGTCAATTTCTCAACGAGCAAAAGTGACCAACGATGCCAGAGATTCTTTTTGGTGTTGTTGTTGTTATTATATTATTATTTTTGTTACTGGACACTTGGGTTTTTGGGCATTTTGCGTTTGTATCCCTGCGCATTTTGCAGTCGCAGCTGTAATATATGCTCTCTATATATTTTTTAACATTGCAAGTAAGTCTCAGGCAGTGGTTTAAGGGGGTAGGACTTATAGAGACGGACAGTTCCTGCTTCATGGGGAAGTTATTTTTTCAATTACTTCATTGTTGAGAGTCTCGTGTGTGTGTGTGTGTGTGTTTGGACACTGAGATTGGTTTGTTTGCCCAGCTCGATTAGGCGAGCAGGCGTTGTGATTTGTTGTCTGAGTTGCTTGGATTGCTGCAGACAGAGTAGAAAAAATGTTGTGGAGTTACTTCAATTTAAACTAAATAGGAACCATTTGAAAATTGAGAAAGTGAATATGACTTTCACTAAGACTAATGTGACAAAGGCCTTTTCGTTATTGCTTTCAAAAGAAGTTAAGTAAGTTTTATGTTAAGACTCTACTCAAAATGGCAAAGACAACAAGTTATAGTGCTCTAGTCGGAAGTGTACGACTAGGAGATACCCTTAACCCAGCTCTTACATTCATACATATACTGCAAGCAGTGCAAGCAGTTTACGCTCAACTTCTGCATTTATTGTCTGATCGATCTTATCGGCAATAAAATGTGTGACCAAACCAAATTGCAAGGTCATACCTTTGAAAATGCGTTTTTTTAAGTTTTGGGGACATTAGGGGGTAGTATCCAAAAAGTGAAATATTTAGTACCTACCAACTTTGGTGTCTCTAGCTTTTTTTACTGTTAAGCTATGGCCCAAAAACGCTGGTCTGAAATCGAAATGTATCGATAACTTTTGAACGGGACGAGCCATCGATAATATGAAATAAACTTGATCTGTCCCGAGACTACGAGAACTTATATTCCAATATCAAGTCCAAGCTCTTATAGTCTCTGATATCCGCGTGTTCATACAGACGGACTGACAGATAGATCGACTCGGCAATTGATACTGAACAAGAATATATAAAAAAGAATATATATAAAAGTCTTGCTCTTCATTTCATAGAGCTTTGATAGCTAAAACAACTTTCAATTAAGTAAACCTTTTCAAATTAATAATATATCCATGAATGTGTAAATATTGAGTTTTTCCTTGTATTTTATATGTATGTGATGATATAGTTCTGTAAATGTACTTTTATATTTCTAAAATATATTCAAATAAACAAATGACACGAAAGTCAAAACCAACCAAGAGTAAATTGAAATATATATTTATTTACAAGCAAATTTGAAGGTAATTAACTGAAACTTCCATATATTTATAAAATAAATTTGAAGCCAATACAAACATAATAGGTTGAAGCCTTGATACGATCAGCACGAGGAACAATTACTGCCAATGCTTAACAAATAATACTCTATGGCCAGCAGAGCGGAACAAACCTAACGACATCTCAATAAATCAAATGTCAGCTCATTGCATAGATCCCTTCTAAAAAAGAACCAATAACAAAAAGAAATTAACTCGGCCTAAAACATTTTGCGAGCAGCTACTATAAAACCCCTTGACATGACAATGGAACACATACTGCAATTGGGAGTGAGATATTAAGGGTGCTGGGTAGGGGGAGGGGCAGGGGGATGGGGTAAGGGTGACTATTGCCAATTAGCGGAAGCCAGGACCACAACACAACCCTTTCCTGCTGCTGCTTGTTGTTCGGCTTGCTAATTTTCAATTTTCATGGCACGCTGCCTGCAATTGATAGGCAGTTTGATGTCGATGTTGATGTTGATCCCCATGACGGCATTTAAATTGAGCTGCTGGCGAGGAGACAGACACAAATGCTTAGGGACGCAGCGGCATTGTTTTCGGCGGGGGATTTCGTTTTGTACACATTGTCGAACCCATTTGGACATAAGTCGGCATTTTAATTGAAATGGGGGCGCGCCAAAAATGGCCAAAAATTGGCCGGCCAAAGCTCACGGAAATGACTATTTTGAATAAATTAAATGGCTGGCGTAAAATCTTTATTTATAACAGCTGCTGCGAGCTGTTGATTTAAGTTACGAACACTGTGCCCCAGAATCGCAGCGAAGTATTAAATGAAACGCAACAAATCCCATTGTCACCGGTGCCCAATGAAATTGCCAAATAATTGACAAGCTATTTGGGGCGTGCTGATTGGCAAAACTAATGCCAAGAGCAGCAACACAGCAGAAATCGATACACATTTGACTGATGGACATCGGTGGTGGTGGTGGGGTGGTCAGAACAATTGAACTGAAGCCCAGCCCAGCCCAGTCCAGCCAAAACAAAAAAAGACATCACTGAGTGCCAAAAAAAGCGCAGACAGACGTGACAAGACCGCATGAAATAAAGTGACATTAAGCCATTTCAACGCAAAGGGGATTTTCACGTTCCAGGAACGCTGCTCCCTCTCTTATATATATATATATATATATATATATATGTATGTATATAGTATATATAGAAAGTCGCATAGCTCATGTAGATAAAGCAAATGGCTGACACATTGTATAAATTTACTACCAAATCTAGCTGAGCCCCCTCCCATTCGATGTGCTCCATGAGCTCCATGAGCGCCATTGATGCGTTTTGTCTTGTTAAAATAATTGACAGGTGACCAGCGAGACAGAATGGGACAGTAGGTGGGGCAGGTGGGGAAGTCTGGAGCCTAGGCATTAGTGCAATTTATGACAATGCCCGACAAATTGCGGCCCATTGAAATTGATTGGCTGACTGAACAGCGAGGCAGCGCCAAAGTTTGGGACCTCCAGCAAAATCAAGTATACGTATGTTGAAACTCTTTCTGATTATTATGCATAGCTTGAGTAAAAGTAGTTATTCATTTGTCAAAAAATAACTAAATTCAAGTTTTTCGAAAATATAAAAGTTTTTAATAGATTGCTTGTGTTTTAGCGTTGTTAGGGATAATAACTGAAGTAAATGCCAAAGTTCGGTTTGAAAATTCAGTAAGAAACGCTTCATTACTTTAAATAACTCAAAGTTTTGGGAATAGAAAAGTTTATGGTCGGGTTATGGCCAGCTTTGGAAGCGCTTACTAAAACAACAGCCAAAGTTCGGCTTTAAAGACAATTTGACACTAACATTGAGAAGTGAGCAGTTCTCCATTAGAAATGTAACAAGAGTGCTCCAGTCGGGAGTGCCCGACTAGAAGATACACTGAACCCAGTCCTTACAGCCATTCATACTTACCTATCAATGCACATCCATACAAACACAAACATACTGCAAGCAGTCCAAGCAGTTTAAGCAGACCAACTTCTTCGCAAGACCCCACACTATTGAAAGGTACATCTTAAATAACTTCTGTGTTAAGTGCCCGATCTTTGTGAAATTTACTGGACATAAAATTGGCTATAAGATGGGTGATCAAACCAAATGGCAAGGTCAAAATGAGAATTTTTCACTTTTGAGGGGATGGGGGTTACGATATCCAAAAAGCGAAAGTATTTTTTACATGTGTATGCTATTCGAGACTATACATAGCAAATTTGGTGCCTTTAGCTCTTATAACTTGTAAGTTATATCCAAAAAACGATGGTCTGAAATCGAAATTTATCGATAACTTTTGAACGGGATGAGTTATCGATAAAATTTAATAAACTTGATCTGTCTCGGGCCTACGAGAACTTATATTTTAAATATGAAGCCTCTAGCTCTTGTAGTCTCTGATATCCGTGTGTTCATACAGACAGACGGACGGACAGACGGACAGACGGTCAGACGGACAGACAGACGGTCATGGCTAGATCGACTCGGCTGTTGATACTGATCAATAATATATATACTTTATATGGTCGGAGATGCTTCCTTATGCCTGTTACATACTTTTGCACAAAACCATAATACCCTTTTTACCCATTTTTAATGGGTTCAGGTTATAAAAAAAAC
>JAWNLL010000097.1:0-60000 GCA_035042425.1 Drosophila flavopinicola
GAAATATTTGTTACATGTGTATGCTATTCGAGATTATACATGCCAAATTTGGGCTCTCTAGCTTTTATAACTTTGAAGTTATGTCCCAAAAACGCTAGTCTATGAAATAAACTTGATCTGTCCTGGGATTAGGAGAACTACACCCAAATACGGCGAAGTCTCTAGCTTCAGTTCTATCTGTGTGTTCATACAGACAGACAGACGGACAGACGGACAGACAGACGGACATGGCTAGAACGTGACTCGGCTGTTGATACTGATCAATAATATATATACTATGTATGGTCGGAGTATGCTTCCTTATGCCTGTTACATACATTTTTGCACAAAACCATAATACCCTTTTTACCCATTTTTTAATGGGTTCAGGGTATAAAAACAAATGCTTGAAAAAAATATGTTAAACTTTAACCATTGCAAATGTTCGAGTTGTTATTTATATAGTACCTCAGAAATTGTAAAAAAAAAACTATAAACAAAAATTCACATTTTAAATGCCACAGCACAACAAAATTGTTTACTTCAAATCATGAAATTCCAGTAAAAAATTGTAATTAAAAATAATTTAAATATTATTGGAAAAGAATTGCAGGTAAATAAAAATCTGCAGAGCAACACTTAGCTTTGCTAAATTAACTCAGTTTTAGGCAGGCAAGTCTTTAGTTATGCGCTTTAACGAATTGTGAATTGTATGTGGCAAATTGGACCTATAGATTAACACAAGACCAAAATCATATTACTGATATGTTATGTGGCCCAGGAAATGCACATACTGAAATTAATAATTCAGCGGTTTTTGGAAAAAAAAGGCTTCATAGAAAGTAAATAAAAAAAGCTTGAAAAAATGTTGAACTTCATTCCATAACATTTTATTGTTTTCGTCAAAATTATTTTCTTGTTTGCACGAAATTTCTGAGAGAAATGAGCATTTCGGAGGAATCCTTTTTCGGGGGATTCCCTATCGCAGATGAGCAGCAGTCGTATCAATGAGGCCACACTAACGGAAACCAACCTGTGTGCGCCGGCCTTGACATTACACATCCGATGACAACTTGCCTAGCTGCAGCGTCGTCTGCTGCAAGGAGAGCGCCGAGAACGACGACTTCAGCGACTGCGACATGGCCAAGGCCAATGCGTGCTCCAAGCGCAAGAAGCGCCGCTCCTGTCCCAAGCCCCGGCGCCGCTCCTGTCCCAAGCCCCGGCGCCAAGCCAGTCCCAAGCCGGTCTGCAATCGCCGTCCCAGGTGCAAGCCCAAGCCCAAGTGCCGGCCAAAGAAGAAGGCTTGCATGAAGCGCAAGCCACGCTGCAAGCCACGCTGCTGGAGGCAGCGTCCCGAGCAGGACAACCCAGATGGGTGGATGGGCACCCGAGTCCCGATTCCCGAGTCCTGTCTCCTGTGCACGTCAGTGTTCGCTGAGCGAACAACAACCAAAAAAAAATAACGAAATTCATGGTGGAAATTTTGTGGTGTGTTATGCGAAAATTAAAAAAAAAACAAAAAAAAAACTTAATACACTCTTTGAGTTCCGATGGCGGATCATACGGCCGAGATGTGCCCATCCCGCTGTAGCCCCGCCAATAAAGACAGCTCTTATGTATAAGATCACCGCAGGCGCAAGAAGCATTTGGGTATGGGTTGGGTGGCTCGTATACGAAGGCCGGCAGTGGAGGCAAGTAAAAGCCACGTGCCAACTGCTGCGATTCTTGCTCCAGCTCCTGTTCAAACTGTGAGAGGCCAGTGTGGCTATTGTGACTATCGCTCTGGCTCTGGCTTTGGCTCTGGCTCTGGCTTTGGCTCTGGCTCTGGCCCGACATCGAAGTAGTTCCTATGCTGATCGTGGATAGGGAGTCGGTATCAGTATCATTCGCCTGCCGAAGCTGCTCGCGTTCCAGCACATGCTGATACATGGATTCACACCTCTCCTTGCGGTCTCGGTCTCGGTCTCTGTTCTCCTGGCGGTCACTGCGATGAGTTCTCCCAGTGCGCTGCAGGCTGATCTCGCTGTGTTCTGCACTGCTTGAGTCCCTGCCATACTGAGAATTCTTATAAATTATACGATCCGTTTCACTGTAGTCGCAGCCAAATTCACTTGAGTCGAATATTGGCCATGGCCCGGATGATGCCAAATAACAGCCACGTCCCATGTCTGGTGAGAATTGCACAATCGTGATGCACAGGCAATTCTTGGACGTCCTCTTGAACGGCGTCGGACGAGGCGTATTCTGCAGATGGCATTTGATGTAGTCACATCTTAAGTTGAAGGTAGTTGCAGCAGTTTGAGCTCGACGCGAATTGGAATCAGTGGGCTTATCCATCAGATAGTTTGAATGGTGCATCGTCAGGTCGCTATATATATATATAAAATAGGATCGCTATTCGTTTATTTTAAATATATTTGAAAATATTTTTCAGGTTTTCTAGCGAGAATTTACGTTCCGACTCGGACGCCGAGCACGGGTGGAATGAAAATGAAATATTTATGGAGTTGGCTCACCTGTTTTATATTTGATAATCAAGTGAAGCCTACTGGCGATTGTTTTAACAAAACAAATTTACTACTATATTGAATAGAAAGATTGGTTTTGGTTTGACGCAAAAGCGAGGGGCATTAATTGAAAGATTACATACACATACTGTAATTCCTTTTGTAATACTCATTAATGTTGGCCTCTAGCTCGCTTTTCAATCTACTTAGCACCAGGGCGATACATACATTTTACAGCATTTAAGTTGCACACACACACACACACACACACACACACATACCGATATTGCAAAATTCAAATTACATGCCCGGCCAGGCAACATCGTGTGTCACACACACACACACACACGCGCACACACACACACGCATTATGTAGACATCGCTTTTGGTGTGTATACGACAAGCCCTCAGATTCCTTTGGGGCTTTAGCCGAGTGCACTGTCTGTCAACACTAATTGTTGGCTGCTGTCTTTGGTTACAATAATGTTCACTCCACGTGCATGTCAATGGGTGTCTGCGTGTGTGTGTGTGTGTGTGTGTGTGTGTGTGTGTGTGTAAATCCTGCTTACAGCCACATATACATGCATCGAGAACTGTGTCACATATGCGTAATCAAGAGGTTGACATCAGCAATGGCAACGCTTCGGAGTCTCGCTTCTGCTTCAGCTTCTTCTCGAGCTGCTCCCCATTGCTCTGTTCTTGCTGTTGTTGTTGTTGTTGCTGTTATTGTCATTAGCTTAGCCAACCCCAAAGACGTTGGCAACAGAGTCTTTTGGCTCGCGGCCGCTGGCCAGAGAGTCGAATCGAGTCGAGTCGAGTCGAGTCGCGCTGCTCGCTTTCGGGTGCGAACAAATGCAAACGGGGCCAACATGGCGTATACATATGTTTAATTAAATTGGGTCAGAGCAGTTAACTCAGTTGTCTTTGGATTATGTTAGCAACTCACCTAATCTTAGACTTAGCTGCGCTCCCGCATAAGCATAATATACTACTCATATAGTATATGCTGACATATATACACTTGTTATCTAACAGTTGATCCAACTACAACAGCAACAGCAACAGCAACACAAACTGCAACTTTAAGTTTGAAGTTTAAGTTCAAGTTGGACTTTTGTAAATATAACAAATTGCTCTCGTGTCTCGCGCCACATAAAATCAAATTATTGTCTGCAGTTGGGAGCGACCGCAAAATATTGTCTTTTGCGAGTTTATTAAAACTTTTCGCAGCCAGAAGGACAACGCACAACGAGCAACTAGGAACAAGGAATAAGAAACAAGAACGCACATCGGCGCCAACTAGCTAACTAAGTGCTCTCCGGGTCCTGGCCAAGACTTTCTAGTTGGCTCAAAACTTTTGACCTGTTGCCACACATACTCGGACACACACACACACACACACACACACACACACACACACACAGGCGTCGCTATAGCCATAGCCATAGTCATTATAGAGCATGGCATAGCAACTTTACAATTTTCTCAACTATGCGAACTTATTAGCTGAATTGGTTAATTAATTCGAATGCCTGTGAAGTGCAGTATGTGTTCAGGCTACGGGGAACAGTGACACACAACATCCTTATGCAGAAGCCTTATTACGGGGTAACATTGTCACATTTTATAAATATGCTCACACTTCACTTGGCACAAAAACTTTGATGGCATGCAGAAGTAGAAATCACTGAAGACTTGCAAATATCTCGTTAATGCTATTTTTAGTCAAAGAATGCCAAACAACTAAGGCCAACTAACAAACTAGCTCTAAGCTCCATCGTCAGATGCACAAAAAAGGCTTGGGTCTAGAGACTATGAGTTTGAGTTTGGGAAGAAAGCATACATTCAATGGGAAATATTTTTATTGTGTGCCCACCTTTTTGGTTTTGCCATAATACTAATTCAATTATTAAATCACAGATATGAATTTGAATATAAATCGAATAAGATTGCATTTGACTGCATTTGCTTGCAGCTTTGGAATGTCACAATTGTTTAACTTAAACTTCAAAACTGGTCAGCAGCTGCTCTACTGTTGTCATCCTAACAATCTCTTAAACCGTTCCAAATCATACACTAAGAAAAACACATTCTAATCGAACGATTATAGATTCAAATTAACAATATTTTACACAAAAAACCAAAAAAGTCAGATTCTTGGTACAAACAATTACTGAGAATATATTGTCTTATTAAGGAACATTTATTATTTATTATTTATTTATTTATTATTTAATAAGCACTTCACATATTATAGTAGTTAAGTGCTAATATATAATTATCAATGGTGTTCCACTTTAAAATACAAATTGCTCGACTTTTAAAAACAAAAATGATATAAATAAAAAGGACCTGTTCGTATTTTCGAAACGCCGTTTTGTCTCAGGGCTATACTTTTTAATTAACTTTTGTAAATGTTGCAAAACGCAATTGCAATCAGACTGCTCTAAGCAATACCTATCATCATTTCTTTCCAAAAATTGCATAAACGAATTTTTTTAATTGCATGCTGTTTGTTATTGTCTGTCTATCTATGCTTTACAAAATATAAATGTACAATATTTTTCGATTTCCAGCCGCTACTTCTTGGTGTCCGCCTTATCTTGAAAGGACTCGTAGACCTCAGCCACTAGATCAGGTACGCGCTCGATGTCCTCCAAGATGTTCAGCCCTTCTCGTAAGTTATGTAGCCACAAGCGCCGCATGCGGCACATGATGGGCTCCATCAGCTTGCAGTTGACCACATCCTTGGCCTGCACAGTGAAGCGTTTCTCCGACTTCGACTCCGACTCCGACTTCGACTTCGACTCCGACTTCTGCGGCAACTCACTGCGAACTGTGGATGCGAGCGACGGATCGCGTATCCCCTGGTGATGCGAATCTAAGGCCAGCAACTCGGCTAGCTCAGTCATCTTATTGATGGAGAGATTCATCAGATGCTGCAGATCCAACTCCAGCTGCAGCTGTGAGGGCACACTGGGGCTATTGTTAGCATCGCTCTTGTAGACTATCGCTGTCCTTCTCGCACTCGCCTGGCAGTGATGCTCGGAGTCACGGCTGTCCTGGTGTTCCTCGTTATCCCGGTGGTCATCGTTATCCCGGTGGTCATCGTTATCCCGGTGGTTATCGTTATCCCGGTGTTCATCGTTATCCCGGTGTTCATCGTTATCCCGGTGGTCATCGTTAATCCGGTGGTCATCGTCATCACGGTGTTCATCGTTATCCCGGTGTTCATCGTTATCCCGGTGTTCATCGTTATCCCGGTGTTCATCGTTATCCCGGTGGTCATCGTTAATCCGGTGGTCATCGGTATACCGGTGTTCATCGTTATCCCGGTGTTCATCGTTGTTCCGGTGGCATGTCCGGTGGTCATCGCCCCGGTGGTCATCGTTATTGTCACTACGATGAGTTCTTCCAGTGCTTTCGCATGCTGATCCCGCTGTGTGCGCTGCTCGAGCTCCTGCTCAAATTAGAGACCTTATATAGGTCTGATGGAGGCACATGAGGGTCACGTGCCATCTCCTGTGATTCTTCTCCCGTTGGTTGTGACTGTCGCTGCTTCGGTGGACGCACCATGATGATGCGCAGACATGTCTGAGTGGATTTGTGATTAGTTGGCATCGTTGGTTGGTGACTAGTGTTCTTGTCGAGGCGTTCTGCCGAGTGAGGCGTATTCTACATATGGCATTGGATGTAGTCATAGCTTTAGTTCAATATAGTTGCAACATTGTGCACATCCAGCAGATATTCGGAGAAATCCAAAGCCTCTAAAGGAAATGGGCTGGGTGTATCTTTATGATCCGATTAGAAGCCGAAAATAGAGCACACAATGTTACGACAATGGGCCAAGATTGCTTCACTTTTCCAATGCCAAACTGTGGAATATTTTCTATTTTGTAGTACTAATTAAAATACTATTGAGAACGAAAATCGAATCATAGGCAAAGCCGTTTTTCTCTTAGTGTATTTTTGTGTGTTCAACTTATCCTAATCACTCACTCAATGCTTGTCTCGCTTTGATTTTGCCCCAACTTAAGCTGCTTTTGCATTTGTTTTTAGGTTAAAGCTCGTCTTTGCGGTTGCCCGTTGCTGGCCAACAATATCTGGCAGCTGGAACAGAACAGAACACAGAACGCAGGACAGAAGAGAATGCGCTCAATCCAATGAAAACAAGCAGCTCAGCTGCTATAATAATACAGGCACTGATCCGAATGAGTCACAACGATAATCAAAATAAGTAGGTGGAGGATTATCTTCGCCGAAGATTTTATGTTTTTCGACCCCATAGGCAATTTTCACCTACACCAAAAATCGAAATTTCATACAAAATGTTTTGAATCAGTGCAATATTTTGCCTTTTTCCTAAGAAGGCAGTGCGGCAGCTATAAGATACAGGATCCGGACGCGCGGAAAGTTGCTAACCAATGTGATGCTCCTTTTAATAATTGCATCGCGCAGTTTCATCGCGATGCAACATGGATATGTCCGACTTCGAGTTGTATGGCAGCTATAGTGGTCTGATCCACGTCAAGACTCACCACAACTCCTGGAATGTATTTGGCTATTTTTGTCAGTGATATCCGAGGGATTAGTTTTGCATACAGACAGACAGACAGACAGACAGACAGGCAGACAGACAGACAGACGGACATGGCTAGATCATCTTGTATTGTCATTCTTATTGGCAGTAACTTTTAAACTTGCATTTATGTGTTACAATGACGTTTTCTTCGAGCATATAATAATAAATAAGTACACAGCTTTGCTTTTTGCTAGTTTTTGCTTAGCTTCGTTTTGGCTTGTTGTAAGGCTTAATGCAATGTTTTTACCGCATGAGGAAGAGTTGTCAGCGCTGTTCATCATTAGAATGTCTGGCAACTCTGTTGCAAGGTTGCAAGGTTGTTATGTTGTAGCAGTTGTACTTCTGGACATTTGTATCGCCTTACTGTTGACAATGCCTTGCTGTCTGTACTTTACAGTGAATTTTATGCATGTAATCTCTGTTATGACAACACAATCACAATCTCACGAGTCTGTATCTACCTGTCTCTGTCTGTCTCTGTCTGTGTGACAGCGGTTGCAACCGCAGATGCAGCAAAACTAAAAGACAAGGACACCATACACATACGTAGACAGATACAGACAGATACAGATACAGATGCATAATATCCCAGTATTTGCACAGAGAGCCAGTAGCCAAGAAATGAGCAGCCAAGCAAAAGTCGAGCAGCATACTAATTTATGTTATCAGAATGCTCAATAAACCACCAAGTTCCTGCCACTGCACTTATTTTTACAAACAATGCTGCTGCTGCTGCTGCTGTTGCCGATGCTGCTGCTGATGTTGCTACAGCAAATAAATAATCACATTGATGTTAATAAGAAATATCCTCAGACGACACTTGTGCCAAATACTTGCTAAATAACCGTATCTATAACTATTACATATAAACATAAATATATATACATGTATATATTACAGGAGCACACATTTTAGCATATTTCTGCTGCTCCTGCTGCACTTCTGTTTGCTTAACTAAGTATTTGTATCTGTATCAAAATAGCAGTATCTATTACAGCTTCCATGTATCTGCAGTTGCTGCGTCTTTGCAATTGTATCTCAATCTATATATTCTACCCAGTCGTCAGCAAAATAACATATACATATTTGTGTGCTCTACAGCTTATTTGTTAACTGCTTCTTACATTATCAGTATCTCGTACACAGTTTATGTCTGTTTTGTCTGTTTGTCAGACTCTTTCGCATTTCAAGGAAAAACTCATTTCTAGATCTGATTGGGTATTTTCTTTTCAGTTTTTTCCCTCAGAATCTTAAATTTTTGATCTCATGCTGTCATTTATAAAATTTGCTCATGTTTTCAAAAAAAGAAGTAATTTAATTGTGTTTCAATGTATAGTTGAAAATAGCTGAAATACAGATAAGGGATGTCTCATGACAGTTACTACCACTCAGAATATGATTTTCAATGGAAAATGTGTGTACATCTGATGTAATTGTATACATCTGACCTATGCTTTTCAACTACTTCATTGATTACTTGCTTGTCCATTCCAAATAAACGTTCAAACAATGCTGCTCTGCAGAGATCAGATACTTGAAAATACAGTTTATATATATATGTTATATGTACATATGTTATATATGTTTATATATAGTTAGCAGCCTTATATCTCGTTGATTCTCTAATTGTATATATGTATGTAGATAGACTTATCAATATTTCAATTTGTATCTCTCCAAAGTCACTACAGTAAACACAGCTTTACCAAATATAATTATTATCAAAGTACACACTCGTACAAACTGCCCCACACTCAGAGACCCTCCCCCTCTCCCAGGCTGCTCCTGGTTGTCTGCTCCGTCAGCCGTTGTTATCCTTTTTAAATTTTCCACGCTACGTTTCCCTTTGATTTCACTCCAATTTCAAGACGCTTAAAATACGTTCAACACAATTTTGACAATGGCCGCTGCGTGGCAGCGGGGTTGCGTGGCTCTGCCTGATATGGGGTTGCGTAGGTTGTAGATTATGACAACAGTGGCAAAAGTGAAATTCAACGTTTGCCGCACAAAATTTATGTTGGTTTCAGTCGGAGCTGCCACCGATTTGAAAGTGACGCAGCAGCGTACTGGTATGCGCACCTATTTGGAAGCGCGGCAGCATGGCATGCTGGGCAGGGCTGGTGGTGTTGGTACTGTAAGCAGTTGTGTTGCAAAGTTGCCGGAATGCCTTTGTCTCCATATTTGACATTGGCAACAAGTACTAGATACAAGTTGCTCTGTAATTCTAGTTGTGGATAAAGACCCAAAACATACTGATGAATCCATCAGTACTTCGAAGATCAATCAATATATTATGTATGTGTGTAGTGTTTGCACAATATGCGATTAATTGTTGTGTCCTCAAACGGACAATAAATACAAAGCAATCTGTTGAATGCTGCCCTTAGAAATAGTAATTAGTGATGGCAATTTAATGATATATTGAACAAATTTCTGAATAAATGGGTTTTCACAATAGGGCAAACATTGAAATATATATTTGCTATACTAATTGTAATTCATAATGACATCTATAACCTCTTTCGACATGTTTTGGAGTATGTATTTTTACTTGGGGACTGTGGAACTAGCTGAAATTTGTTTGTTGATCACTAACTTAACTGCTGCTGATAGCGCTGTCCAAAACATAACACCAAAAAAAAACAACCAAAAAAAAATCATTTTTTTAAATTAATAAGAATTGCCGTTTGGGACTTGACAAAATATGCAGATATGGTATTGATGATGCTGATCGGAGCGCTTGGCCCAGAGGCAGATTGGGAGCTAGTTGCCGCATCTGGTGCAAGCAGGTGCCGTTGACAATGAATCGACAATCGGCAATCGGCAATCGGCAATCGACAATCGACAGTTGTCCATCGTCCACCCGCCTGACACCGCTTGGCACTGTCGCACAGATGCAGATATAACTGGGAGAGCCACTCTCATCTCTTATCATCTCATCTCATTTCATTTCATTTAATTTCATCTCATCTGTCTTCCAGCATACACACAGAAAATTTGTACAATTTGTAGCATAAGCGAAAGTTGCGCTTTTATTGCGTCTTATATTTCAAAACATATTATGTTAAACAAACATAAAAAACCAGAAAATAATTGAAACATTAAGAAAACATTATTTATTGAATAATGTGGTTATTTTTTAACGTTTCGAATGCATAAATAAGCATACATATGTACATACTAGTATATATACCACATTTATTCTTTTTGGGAATTTCTCTTAAGTTTGCTTTAAAGTAAAATAAAAATTAAATAAAAATATTTCAAAAATAACATATATTTGTAACATATTTTTCTTAATGTGTACATTTAAAATATAAATATATTTCCTGCAATACAGCTGCACATTGAAGACTCTAAGGACTTTTGACACACCGTACTAAATCAGAGTTGTATATGTCCGTAGGAAGTCAAATTGAAAAAAAAAATTCATTAACAATAGAATCGGAAAACAATTTGCTATGCACA
The DNA here is from genome assembly GCA_035042425.1 of Drosophila flavopinicola. Taxonomy (NCBI): domain Eukaryota; kingdom Metazoa; phylum Arthropoda; class Insecta; order Diptera; family Drosophilidae; genus Drosophila; species Drosophila flavopinicola. The sequence continues at coordinate 10,537 of JAWNLL010000097.1, forward strand.
ATTTCATATGCGTTGCAGAGATGAAATTAAAAGTAAATAAAATAAAAAGTGCTTCAAGCACTCGCAAAATTTCCAGGTAATTACAAAAGAAACTAGTAGCGAATATCAAAATCAAAGGTATTCAAAAAATTAAAAATGTGCATATTTAATCAGGTATGACAAAAAATACTCCGACGCGTGTGTGTGTGTGTGTGTGTGTGTGTGTGTGTATGTGGCACATGTGTCGATTGATCATGGCAGATACGGTTCCACGTCGTCGTTGTTGTTAGTGCTACAGTATTGCTGGCTAATGACGCCGGCAACGAGTTAGATAAACGAAGATCGAAACGGCTGCAGCAGAGTTCTGTCCACTACGATCGAATTCAATGTATGAATGCCTAATTATTCCCACTGGGATTTCAGTGTTGACGCTCGCTGTTGTTCCGCACAATTCATGGAACATGCGAACAGATCAGATACGTCCACGCATATATCGAGTGTCAGTGTCGGCCAGTCAGTGCCCAAATTGACGCGCGCGCGCTCCGGAGCGCATCGATTGGTCATTTGCATAAATATTTGGACAGCCGGCGGGATCCGGCCATTTGCTGCCATGGAGTTCTGCAACGGGCGCACTCCAGCAGCTCTACAGGAGGAGCAGGAGCAGGCACTGCGTTCACGATCATCAGTGTTGTTATGGATGTCGACTTGGCATTTGCATACGTGCATGGCATCACATTATGGGGCATCATAACACTGATAACAACAACAACAACAACAACAACAGCAGCAACAGCAGCACAGCAGCAGCAGCAGCAACAACAATGAGCTGCTACCAGGAGTCGTCGTGGTGTCCATATCAGCGCCGCCGGAGCTCAGCGACGGAAATATCTCGAGCTCATTGACAGTACTGCCAGGAGCGGACGCCGCTGTCGACATGTGCGATGATTTCCTGCAGAGAGCAACAACAACAGTCTCGCCGCATCTCGGCAGCACAGCACCAGAGTACCGCAGCCGCAGCGACAGGACGGGGACAGCGACAGGGGACGGTGCTCACACAGTTCAAAACGCCGCCGGCGTTACCTGTGTACCTTCGGCAATTTACGCTCGCCCACGCCAGCATCCGCGCCGGCATCCGGGCGAGAAGCGGCCGTCAGCTGGCTCGACAGCCGGCGCCCCGCTCCGACGCTCCGCCAGCGCCCACTCGGGCATCACAAGTGTTGCCTGCCAATTCCGACATCCACCGCAGCTGGTGTCATTTCACCCTTGCCCTGTACAAGAATGGTTGTGAGACGACCGCATGTTGTTGATTTTTTTTTTCTTTTCTGTATATTTAGTTAAGCTCGATTTTGTTATGTGATTCAAGAAATATTAATAAAATACATTGAAATGTAATGTTGCCGTACTGGACATTCTTTTATGAGCTGTTTGTACCAACATTACATTTCAATATTTATTAATATTTCTTGAATCACATAACAAAATCGAGCTTAACTAAATATACAGAAAAGAAAAAAAAAATCAACAACATGCGGTCGTCTCACAACTGATTCTTGCGCTTCCGACCCGGCCGCACGGAGTAGACGCTCTGGGGCAGGGGACCATTGGGCAGCAGCTTGCCGGAGCGGGTGGCGGCCAGCAGACGCCGCTCGTGCACCTTGCGGTGCTTGGTCAGGTGGTCGGAGCGGGCGAAGCACTTGGCGCAGTAGTCGCACTTGTACGGCTTGATGCCCGAGTGGGAGCGTCGGTGGCGGGCGAGTTCGTCGGAGCGGGAGAAGCGCCAGCTGCAGTCCGGCCAGCTGCAGGCGTACGGCTTCTCGCCCAGATGCCGGCGCAGATGGGCCTTGAGGTGGGCGGGCTTGGCGTAGAGCTTCTCGCAGGTGCCGAAGGTGCACAGGTAGCCCCTCTCGCCAGCGGCGTTTTGGACCAGCTGTGGCGCCACCATCGTGGCAGTCGTCGCTGTCGCTGTCCCTGTCGCTGTCCCTGTCGCTGTCCCTGTCGCTGCGGCTGCGGTTGCCAGTGCTGGTGCTGGTGCTGCCGAGGTGGGTGCAGCGAGGCGCAGATTGTTGTTGCTCTCCTGCAGGAAGTCATCGCACATGTCCGTGCACAGCGGCGTCCGCTCTGGCAGTATGTCAATGAGCTCGGGTATTTCCACAAAATGCTCCAGCAGACGCTGCTCCCAGTCGCTGAGCTCCGGCGGCGCTGATATGGACACCAGCGACGACTCCGGCTCACCAAAGTCAAACAGCAGCTCATTGTTGTTGCTGCTGCTGCTGCTGTTGCTGCTGCTGCTGTTGCTGCTGTTGTTGTTGTTGTTGTTGTTGTTGCTATCGAGTGTTATGATGCCATAGTAATCGATGCCAGCCGCAGCCGGCTCATAGGCATTGCCAAAGTCGACATCCGCATAGCAACACTGCTCCCGCTGACCAAAGTCGTGAAGGTCGTGAACCGCTTCCGTTGCCTGCTCCTGCTCCTCCAGCTCGCTGTAGAGCTGCTGGAATGCGCCCGTTGCAAAGAACTCCATGGCAGCAAATGAGCGGATCCCGCCGGCTGTCCAAATATTTATGCCAAATGACCAATCGATTGCGCTCCAGACACGCTCCGGTGCAAGCCCGGACTGACTGGCTGACACTGACACTCGATATATGCGTGGACGTATCTGATCTGTTCGCATGTTCCATGAATTGTGCGGAACAACAGCGAGCGTCAACACTGAAATCCCAGTGGGAATAATTAGGCATTCATACATTGAATTCGATCGTAGTGGACAGAACTCTGCTGCAGCCGTTTCGATCTTCGTTTATCTAACTCGTTGCCGGCGTCATTAGCCAGCAACAACAACAACAACAACAACAACAACGGCGACAGTAGACAGCCATATGTTGCCGCCGATCAGTCGTACCACATGTGCCACACTCACACTCACACACACACACACACACACACACACACACACACACACATAAAGTCGGAGAGCAAAGTTATAGACTGAAAAAAATGCACGTATTTTTTATTTTTTTGTCATACGCAAATGAGAGAATATCTTTGATTAAATATAACACATTTTAATTTTTTGAATACCTTTTTTTTGTTTTTGCTGATTTTGATATTCGCTACTAGTTTCTTTTTGTAATTTACATCTGGAAATTTTGCGAGTGCTTGAAGCACTTTTTATTTTATTTACTTTTAATTTCATCTCTGCAACGCATATGAAATTGTGCATAGCAAATTGTTTTCCGATTCTATTGTTAATGAATTTTTTTTTTCAATTTGACTTCCTACGGACATATACAACTCTGATTTAGTACGGTGTGTCAAAAGTCCTTAGAGTCTTCAATGTGCAGCTGTATTGCAGGAAATATATTTATATTTTAAATGTACACATTAAGAAAAATATGTTACAAATATATGTTATTTTTGAAATATTTTTATTTAATTTTTATTTTACTTTAAAGCAAACTTAAGAGAAATTCCCAAAAAGAATAAATGTGGTATATATACTAGTATGTACATATGTATGCTTATTTATGCATTCGAAACGTTAAAAAATAACCACATTATTCAATAAATAATGTTTTCTTAATGTTTCAATTATTTTCTGGTTTTTTATGTTTGTTTAACATAATATGTTTTGAAATATAAGACGCAATAAAAGCGCAACTTTCGCTTATGCTACAAATTGTACAAATTTTCTGTGTGTATGCTGGAAGACAGATGAGATGAAATTAAATGAAATGAAATGAGATGAGATGATAAGAGATGAGAGTGGCTCTCCCAGTTATATCTGCATCTGTGCGACAGTGCCAAGCGGTGTCAGGCGGGTGGACGATGGACAACTGACAACTGTCGATTGCCGATTGCCGATTGCCGATTGTCGATTCATTGTCAACGGCACCTGCTTGCACCAGATGCGGCAACTAGCTCCCAATCTGCCTCTGGGCCAAGCGCTCCGATCAGCATCATCAATACCATATCTGCATATTTTGTCAAGTCCCAAACGGCAATTCTTATTAATTTAAAAAAATGATTTTTTTTTGGTTGTTTTTTTTTGGTGTTATGTTTTGGACAGCGCTATCAGCAACAGTTATTAGTTAGTGATCAACAAACAAATTTCAACTAGTTCACAGTCCCCAAGGAGTAAAGAGCACAAACACGCTGATACTCAAAACATGTCCGCAAGTGAGTGACTTGGGGGAGATTCATAGGAAAGAAAGGTTATAGATTTCATTATAATTACAATTAGTATAGCAAATGCATATAATTTCAATGTTTATACTATTGTGAAACCGATTTATTCAGAAATTTGTTCAATATATCATTAAATTGCCATCACTAATTACTATTTCTAAGGGCAGCATTCAACAGATTGCTTTGTATTTATTGTCCGTTTGAGGACACAACAATTAATCGCATATTGTGCAAACACTACATACATACATAATATATTGATTGATCTTCGAAGTACAAGCTAGAAATGGATTCATCCTATGTTTGGTCTTTAGCATTAGGGTGACTATCGTATTCCCAGCTAGGAGTACAAAACGGCTTTAACATAGTATCTAGTGCTTGTTGCCAATGAGCTCAAATAGGCGAACAAAGGAGCATTCAGGCAGCACACAGCGATTAGCTGGCTGCCCCACCAGCACCACCAGCCCCACCGCTAGCACATGCCATGCCGCATGCCAATGCCACACGAGACTCCACTCGACTCCCAAATAGGTGCCACGCCCACCAATTGCGCTGCTGCTGACATCCTTTCAAATCGGTGGCAGCTCCAGTAAAATTAACATAAATTTTGTGCGGCAAACGTTGAATTTCACTTTTGCCTTGTTATGTAATAATCAGCGGCTGTAAATCCTTGCAACAGCCACAACCAGCTCACAGTTGCCGCCCCCCCCTCCCCTCCCCCATCTATCCAGGCAGAGCCCCCTTTCCTCCCCTTTGCCACACAGCCACAGCCATTGTCACACTTCGGGCCTGTGTTGAACGTATATTTTAAGCGCTAATTGAAATTGTAAAAATCAAAGGAAACAGTAGCATTAAAGAGGACTTAAAGGATAACAACGGCTGACAGGCAGGCAGCCAGGAAGGCAGCCTGGGAGGCAGGGAGGGGAGGTCTCTGTGTGGGGGCAGTTTGCAATTACGAGTGTGTACTTTGATAATAATTATATTTAATTTGCTTCAGCCTCCTCGCGTTTCTTTTCTTTTCTATTTAAAAGCTGTGTTCACTGCTGAGGACGAATACAGATAGAGATACAAATTGAAATATTGATAGAGATATCTACATACATATATACAATTAGAGAATCAACACAGATATAAGGCTGCTGCTTATATAAACATATATATGACTTGTATTTTCTAACATTCGTATCTGATCTTATGCAAGAGCAGCATTGTTTGTACGTTTATTTGTTAGAATGGACAAACAAGTATCCAACAAGAAAGCTAGTTGTATGAAAACTACATACATAGATCAGATGTATACAATTACATCAGATGTACACACATTTATTAGCTGCTGCATTTTTATTTTCCATTGAAATCATATTTTTTATTCTGAGTGGTAGTAACTTTTATTTTGCATATTAAATGAGACATCCTTATCATATTATTTTAGCTATTTCAACTATACATTTCTTAGCAAGCAATAAAATTACTTCTTTTTTTTTATCGAAAACATGAGCAAATTTTATAGATGACAGCATGAGATCAAAAATTTAAGATTCTGAGGAAAAACTGAAAAGAAATACCCAATCGGATCTAGAATGAGCTTACGAAGTTGATGAGCTTTATTAATTACAAAGAAGAAGAATATGTATGAACTAAACTTACTTTTTAAATCGAAAATATGAGCAAATTTTATAGATGACAGCATGAGATCAAAAATTGAAGATTCTGAGGGAAAAAACTGAAAAGAAAATACCCAATCAGATCTAGATTATGAGTTTTCGAAGTTGATGAGCTTTAATATGTATGAACTTAACTTTGAAATGCGAAAGAGTGAAGTATTTGGTCTAACAAACAGATATAAAACAGACATAAACTGTGTACAGATACTGTAACTTTAGATAATGTAAGAAGCAGTCAACAAATAAGCTGTAGAGCACACAAATATGTATATGTTATTTTGCTGACGACTGGGTAGAATATATAGATTGAGATACAATTGCAAAGACGCAGCAACTGCAGATACATGGAAGCTGTAATAGATACTGCTATTTTGATACAGATACAAATACTTAGTTAAGCAAACAGAAGTGCAGCAGGAGCAGCAGAAATATGCTAAAATGTGTGCTCCTGTAATATATACATGTATATATATTTATGTTTATATGTAATAGTTATAGATACGGTTATTTAGCAAGTATTTGGCACAAGTGTCGTCTACAATTCGATTGAGTTGACAACATTGCAACGGCGACAGGGCATCAATCTAAATTATTTGGCGCCCACAGCAGCAGCAACATCAGCAGCAGCATCAGCAGCAGCAGCAGCAGCAGCAGCATCAGCAGCAGCAGCAACAATGTAAAATAAGTGCAGTGGCAGGAACTTTGGCATTTGGTGGTTTATTTGAGCATTCTGATAACATAAATTAGTATGCTGCTCGACTGCTTGGCTGCTCGACTGCTTGGCTGCTGTCTCTGTGCAAATGCCAAGGATGTTAGTGCATCTGTATCTGTATCTGTATCTGTATCTGTCTACGTATGTGTATGTGTATGGTGTATCCTTGTCTTTTGGATGTTTTGCTGCATCTGTAGTTGCAACCGCATGTATCAGCATGCACAGACAGGAGACAGAGACAGATACAGATACAGATTCTGAGGAAAGATGCGGAGAGTCGAGAGTGGAAGATTGTGATTGTGATTGTGTGCACCGCAAGTGTCATAACGGGAATTATGCATAAGATTTCACTGTAAATTGCAGACGGCAAAATGTTGTCAACTTGCAAGCAAAGGCGACCACAAAATTTAAATGCATGTCAGAGAATTTGCTGGTGCCTAGCAACCTTACAACCTTACAACATAACCTTGCAACCTTGCAACCTTATCCGAAGTCCAAGGGACTTACGCCCCAGGCAGATTCCCAGAACCAAATGAACTGCAAGCATTTGACAGCTGCCTTCCCTCAATCTGCAAGCAGTCCAGCCCAAAGAGCATTGCATTAAGTTTTCTTGCAGAACAGAATGTGTGTACGTACAACTTAAACTCAAAGCGAGCTAAGCAAAAACTAGCAAAAGCAAAAAAGCAGCTGTGTACTTATTTATTATTTTGATTATCGTTGTGACTCATTCGGATCAGTTGCCTAGCAGTTGGCCCTTATCAATAGCAGCTGAGCTGCTTGTTTTCATTGGATTAGGCAAGTTCTCTCTCTGTCTTCTGCGCTCTGTGTTCTGTTCTGTATTCCAGCTGCCAGATATTGTTGGCCAGCAACGGGCAACCGCAAAGACGAGCTTTGGCTAAAAACGAATGCAAAAGCAGCTTAGGTTGGGGCAAAATTAAAGCGAGACAAGCATTGAGTGAGTGATTAGGATAAGTTGAACACACCAAAATACACTAAGAGAAAAACGGCTTTGCCTATTATTCGATTTTCGTTCTGAATAGTATTTTAATTGGTATTACAAATTAGAAAATATTCCACAGTTTGGCATTGGAAAAGTGAAACAATCTTAGTTGGCTTCACCTTTATTGTCATGTTTAAAACCAATGAAATAACTCTATTTTCATTCCACCAGTGCTCGGCTTCCTAATCGGATCATAAAGCTACACCGATCCCATTTCCCTTAGAGGCTTTGGATTTCTCCGAATATCTGCTGGATGTGCGCAATGTTGCAACTGTAAGTGAATAGTGCAACTATGTTGAACTAAAGCTGTGACTACATCCAATGCCATATGTAGAATACGCCTCACTCGGCAGAACGCCTCAACAAGAGCACTCGTCACCAGCCAACGATGTTAACTAATCACAAATCCACTCAGACATGTCTGCGCATCATCATGGTGCGTCCACCGAAGCAGCGACAGTCTCAACCAACGGGACAAGAATCACAGGAGATGGCACGTGGCCTTCATTTGCCTCCATCAGACCTATATAAGGTCTCTAATTTGAGCAGGAGCTCGAGCATTGCACACAGCGGGATCAGCATGCAGCGCACTGGGAGAACTCATCGTAGTGACCGCCCGGATAACGATGACCACCTGGATAACGATGAACACCGTGATGACGATGAACACCGGGATAACGATGAACACCGGGATAACGATGACCACCGGGATAACGATGAACACCGGGATACCGATGACCACAGTATTAACGATGACCACCGGGATAACGATGAACACCGTGATAACGATGAACACCGGGATAACGATAACCACCGGGATAACGATGAACACCGGGATAACGATGAACACCGGGATTAACGATGACCACCGGGATAACGATAACCACCGGGATAACGATGACCACCTGGATAACGATGAACACCGGGATAACGATGAACACCGGGATAACGATGAACACCAGGATACCGATGACCACAGTATTAACGATGACCACCGGGATAACGATGACCACCGGGATAACGATGACCACCGGGATAACGATGACCACCGGGATAACGATGACCACCGGGATAACGATGAACACCAGGACAGCCGTGACTCCGAGCATCACTGCCAGGCGAGTGCGAGAAGGACAGCGATAGTCTACAAGAGCGATGCTAACAATAGCCCCAGTGTGCCCTCACAGCTGCAGCTGGAGTTGGATCTGCAGCAACTGATGAATCTCTCCCTCAATAAGATGACTGAGCTAGCCGAGTTGCTGGCCTTAGATTCGCATCACCAGAGGCTACGCGATCCGTCGCTCGCATCCACAGTTCGCAGTGAGTTGCCGCAGAAGTCGGAGTCGAAGTCGGAGTCGAAGTCGGAGTCGGAGAAACGCTTCACTGTGCAGGCCAAGGATGTGGTCAACTGCAAGCTGATGGAGCCCATCATGTGCCGCATGCGGCGCTTGTGGCTACATAACTTACGAGAAGGGCTGGACATCTTGGAGGACATCGAGCGCGTACCTGATCTAGTGGCTGAGGTCTACGAGTCCTTTCAAGATAAGGCGGACACCAAGAAGTAGCGGCTGGAAATCGAAAAATATTGTACATTTATATTTTGTAAAGCATAGATAGACAGACAATAACAAACAGCATGCAACTAAAAAAATTCGTTTATTCAATTTTTGGCACAATCGAAAAGGTGATACTTAAATGATGATAGGTATTGTTTAGAGTAGTCTGATTGCAATTGCGTTTTGCAACATTTACAAAAGTTAATTAAAAAGTATAGCCCTGAGACAAAACGGCGTTTCGAAAATACGAACAGGCCTTATTTATTTATATCATTTTTGTTTTTAAAAGTCGAGCAATTTGTATTTTAAAGTGGAACACCATTGATAATTATATATTAGCACTTAACTACTATAATATGTGAAGTGTTTATTAAATAATAAATAAATAAATAATAAATAATAAATGTTCCTTAATAAGACAATATATTCTCAGTAATTGTTTGTACCAAGAATCTGACTTTTTTGGTTAATTTTGTTAATTTGAATCTATAATCGTTCGATTAGAATGTGTTTTTCTTAGTGTATGATTTGAAACGGTTTAAGAGATTGTTAGGATGACAACAATAGAGAGCAGCTGCTGGCCAGTTTTTAAGTATAAGTTAAACAATTGTGACATTCCAAAGCTGCAAACAAATGCAGTCAAATGCAATCTTATTCGATTTATATTCAAATTCATATCTGTGATTTAATAATTGAATTAGTATTATGGCAAAACCAAAACTTCCCAAACTCAAACTCATAGTCTCTAGACCCAAGCCTTTTTTGTGCATCTGACGATGGAGCTTAGAGTTAGTTTGTTAGTTGGCTTTAGTTGTTTGGCATTCTTTGACTAAAAATAGCATTAACGAGATATTTGCAAGTCTTCAGTGATTTCTACGTCTGCATGCCATCAAAGTTTTTGTGCCAAGTGAAGTGTGAACATATTTATAAAATGTGCAGCAATGTTACCCCTTAATAAGGCTTCTGCATAGGGATGTTGTGTGTCACTGTTCCCCGTAGCCTGTACACATACTGCACTTCACAGGCATTCGAATTAATTAACCAATTCAGCTAATAAGTTCGCATAGTTGAGAACATTGTAAAGTTGCTATGCCATGCTCTATAATGACTATGGCTATGGCTATAGCGACGCCTGTGTGTGTGTGTGTGTGTGTGTGTGTGTGTGTGTGTGTGTGTGTGTGTGTCCGAGTATGTGTGGCAACAGGTCAAAAGTTTTGAGCCAACTAGAAAGTCTTGGCCAGGACCCGGAGAGCACTTAGTTAGCTAGTTGGCGCCGATGTGCGTTCTTGTTTCTTATTCCTTGTTCCTAGTTGCTCGTTGTGCGTTGTCCTTCTGGCTGCGAAAAGTTTTAATAAACTCGCAAAAGACAATATTTTGCGGTCGCTCCCAACTGCAGACAATAATTTGATTTTATGTGGCGCGAGACACGAGAGCAATTTGTTATATTTACAAAAGTCCAACTTGAACTTAAACTTCAAACTTAAAGTTGCAGTTTGTGTTGCTGTTGCTGTTGCTGTTGTAGTTGGATCAACTGTTAGATAACAAGTGTATATATGTCAGCATATACTATATGAGTAGTATATTATGCTTATGCGGGAGCGCAGCTAAGTCTAAGATTAGGTGAGTTGCTAACATAATCCAAAGACAACTGAGTTAACTGCTCTGACCCAATTTAATTAAACATATGTATACGCCATGTTGGCCCCGTTTGCATTTGTTCGCACCCGAAAGCGAGCAGCGCGACTCGACTCGACTCGACTCGATTCGACTCTCTGGCCAGCGGCCGCGAGCCAAAAGACTCTGTTGCCAACGTCTTTGGGGTTGGCTAAGCTAATGACAATAACAGCAACAACAACAACAACAGCAAGAACAGAGCAATGGGGAGCAGCTCAAGAAGAAGCTGAAGCTGAAGCAGAAGCAGACTCAGAAGCGTTGCCATTGCTGATGTGAACCTCTTGATTACGCTTATGTGACACAGTTCTCGATGCATGTATATGTGGCTGTAAGCAGGATTTACACACACACACACACACACACACACACACACACACACACACACACACACACACGCAGACACCCATTGACATGCACGTGGAGTGAACATTATTGTAACCAAAGACAGCAGCCAACAATTAGTGTTGACAGACAGTGCACTCGGCTAAAGCCCCAAAGGAATCTGAGGGCTTGTCGTATACACACCAAAAGCGATGTCTACATATGCGTGTGTGTGTGTGCGCGTGTGTGTGTGTGTGTGTGTGAATAGATGTTGCCACAAATGGCCGGGCATGTAATTTGAATTTTGCAATATCGGTATGTGGGTGTGTGTGTGTGTGTGTGTGTGTGTGTGTGTGTGTGTGCCTTTGTGTGTGCACAGTTAAATGCTGTAAAATGTATGTATCGCCCTGGTGCTAAGTAGATTGAAAAGCGAGCTAGAGGCCAACATTAATGAGTATTACAAAAGGAATTACAGTTAATATGGCAGTTTCCATGCTTAGTTTGCTCTGTCAACTTCAATTAATGCCCCTCGCTTTTGCGTCAAACCAAAACCAATCTTTCTATTCAATATAGTAGTAAATTTGTTTTGTTAAAACAATCGCAGTAGGCTTCACTTGATTATCAAATATAAAACAGGTGAGCCAACTCCATAAATATTTCATTTTCATTCCACCCGTGCTCGGCGTCCGAGTCGGAACGTAAATTCTCGCTAGAAAACCTGAAAAATATTTTCAAATATATTTAAAATAAACGAATAGCGATCCTATTTTATATATATATATATAGCGACCTGACGATGCACCATTCAAATTATCTGATGGATAAGCCCACTGATTCCAATTCGCGTCGAGCTCAAACTGAAACGGTAAGTGAACTCCAACTGCTGCAACTACCTTCAACTTAAGATGTGACTACACCCAATGCCATCTGCAGAATACGCCTCGTCCGACGCCGTTCAAGAGGACGTCCAAGAATTGCCTGTGCATCACGATTGTGCAATTCTCACCAGACATGGGACGTGGCTGTTATTTGGCATCATCCGGGCCATGGCCAATATTCGACTCAAGTGAATTTGGCTGCGACTACAGTGAAACGGATCGTATAAGTTATAAGAATTCTCAGTATGGCAGGGACTCAAGCAGTGCAGAACACAGCGAGATCAGCCTGCAGCGCACTGGGAGAACTCATCGCAGTGACCGCCAGGAGAACAGAGACCGAGACCGAGACCGCAAGGAGAGGTGTGAATCCATGTATCAGCATGTGCTGGAACGCGAGCAGCTTCGGCAGGCGAATGATACGGATACCGACTCCCTATCCACGATCAGCATAGGAACTACTTCGATGTCGGGCCAGAGCCAGAGCCAAAGCCAGAGCCAGAGCCAAAGCCAGAGCCAGAGCGATAGTCACAATAGCCACACTGGCCTCTCACAGTTTGAACAGGAGCTGGAGCAAGAATCGCAGCAGTTGGCACGTGGCTTTTACTTGCCTCCACTGCCGGCCTTCGTATACGAGCCACCCAACCCATACCCAAATGCTTCTTGCGCCTGCGGTGATCTTATACATAAGAGCTGTCTTTATTGGCGGGGCTACAGCGGGATGGGCACATCTCGGCCGTATGATCCGCCATCGGAACTCAAAGAGTGTATTAAGTTTTTTTGTTTTGTTATACTCTTTTCGAAGAAAATAGTATATTAAGTTTGTCCTGAAGTTTGTAACGCATAGAAGGAAGCGTCTGAGACCCCCAAAAGTTACTGCCAATATGCTTATAAAAACAAAACAAATTGATCTAGCCATGTCCGTCTGTCTGTCTGTCTGTCTGTCTGTCTGTCTGTCTGTCTGTCTGTCTGTCTGTCTGTCTGTATGTATGCAAACTAGTCCCTCAGTTTTTGAGCTATCGCGATGCAACTTTGCACAGACACTTATTATTCAAGGGGACAGCACATTGGTCGGAGCCGGCCGGATCGGACCACTATATCTTATAGCTGCCATACACCTCAAAGTCGGTTTTGGCCATAAATCCGATGTTTTCAAAGCAATTGCCTTAAATTTCCTTGTACACTTGAACATCCATATAACTCATCGATGGGTAAAATCGCAAATCGATTGAGTCATAAACAGCGAAGATATGCGTCATTAAATATTTTGAAAAAACAGGTGCATATGAGCAAACAAAGTCAAGCGCAAGAAAGCTTTTGATAGTCTGAGCAAACAAAGTCAAGCGCATGAAAGCTTTTGATAGTCTGCTCTTCAAGGTATTTTGTCACCGATCATCAAAACGGTTTGTGGCGTATGGCGTAAAGAGCCGCGCTAACGAACGCAGGTTTCGCAAGTTCGAGCCTCGGCGGCGACTGATTATTAATTTAATACTTTTTTCTTTTTCTTCCTTCCAAATATACATATAACTGTAATCAAATTAATTTGCTTCCAATAGCTTAGAACAAAAACAATGCCACGCGAAAAAACAAATGCTGACAAACGCGAGTGAGTTGCAGGTTGCAGGAAAACAAAAGAAGGAAATTTGTAACAGTCGGCTCTTCAAGCAATTTTGTCAGCGATCATCAAAACGGCTTGTGGCGTAGTGGGTAAAGTTGCGAACTGGTGAGCGAGAGGACCCGGGTTCAAGACCAGCGGCGGGTGGTCATTTATTTTCATTTTTTCTTATTCTTCTTTTCAAATATATAATAACTGTAATCAAATTCATTTGCTTTCAATGGCTTAGAACAAAAACAATGCCACGCAAAAAAACAAAAGCTCAGTAAAATCGAGTTTGTCAGCGATTCTTAAAACTGCTTGGTGTAAGCAGTAAAAAGCAAAACAAGAAAGCTTTTGACAGTCTGCTCTTCAAGGGATTTTGTCAGCGATCATCAAAACGGCTTGTGGCGTAGTGGGTAAAGTTGCGAACTGGTGAGCGAGAGGACCCGGGTTCAAGACCAGCGGCGGGTGGTCATTTATTTTCATTTTTTCTTATTCTTCTTTTCAAATATATAATAGCTGTAATCAAATTCATTTATTTTCAATTTCCTAAATTGTTTCTATTTTTTTTTTCATACATAAAGTAGCTTTAATAGAATAATTCAAAAGAAAAATTTAAATTCATTGGCAAAACCAATGCCACGCGAAAAAAAATATGGATCTCAAATTCTGAATATAAGCTCTCGTATGTTCAGATTAAGTTTTATGACAATTCAATTTCCGACAGCAGCCTTGAAAGGTATAAGAGCAACAGGCACAAAATTTGGTATGTATATTGTAGTATACATATGTAATGTAGTTTTGACTTTTTGGAAAAACTGAAACTTGTATATTGTTCAATTCGGTAGCACTTATGAATGCTAAAGGACGCGTCCACGAGCTGCGGATAGTGAAACGTCCCTGTTTACATGAATACCTTTATATATTTTATTTTATATGTAGGGGTATATGTATGCGACATTAATATCTGCGAATTAAATAAGCAGTCACGGAAAAATAGTAAAAATTGCTTTAAGGTTCGAAAAGAGTATTTAATCTTCGGCACGCCGAAGATAATCCTTCTCCACTTGTTTTTTTTTAATTTTCGCATAACACACCACAAAATTTCCACCATGAATTTCGTTATTTTTTTTGGTTGTTGTTCGCTCAGCGAACACTGACGTGCACAGGAGACAGGACTCGGGAATCGGGACTCGGGTGCCCATCCACCCATCTGGGTCGTCCTGCTCGGGACGCTGCCTCAGCAGCGTGGCTTGCAGCGTGGCTTGCAGCGTGGCTTGCAGCGTGGCTTGCGGTTCATGCAAGCCTTCTTCTTTGGCCGGCACTTGGGCTTGGGCTTGCACCTGGGACGGCGATTGCAGACCGGCTTGGGACGGCAGCGGCGCCGGGGCTTGGGACAGGAGCGGCGCCGGGGCTTGGGACAGGAGCGGCGCTTCTTGCGCTTGGAGCACGCATTGGCCTTGGCCATGTCGCAGTCGCTGAAGTCGTCGTTCTCGGCGCTCTCCTTGCAGCAGACGACGCTGCAGCTGGGCAAGTTGTCATCGGATGTGTAAATGATCAAGGCCGGCGCACACAGGTTGGTTTCCGTTAGTGTGGCCTCATTGATGCGACTGCTGCTCATCTGCGATAGGGAATCCCCCGAAAAGGATTCTTCCGAAATGCTCATTTCTCTCGAAATTTCGTGCAAACAAGAAAATAATTGTGAAATGAAGAAAACAATAAAATGTTATGGAATGAAGTTCAACATTTTTTTTCAAGCTTTTTTAATTTACTTTCTATGAAACCTTTTTTTCCAAAAACCGCTTAGATTATTAATTTCGAGCATATTGCATTTCCTGGGCCACATAACATATCGATAATATGATTTTGGTCTTGTGTTAATCTATAGGTCCAATTTGCCACATACAATTCACAATTCGTTAAAGCGCATAACTAAAGACTTGCCTGCCTAAAACTGAGTTAATTTAGCAAAGCTAAGTGTTGCTCTGCAGATTTTTATTTACCTGCAATTCTTTTCCAATAATATTTAAATTATTTTTAATTACAATTTTTTACTGGAATTTCATGATTTGAAGTAAACAATTTTGTTGTGCTGTGGCATTTAAAATGTGAATTTTTGTTTATAGTTTTTTTTTTACAATTTCCTGAGGTACTATATAAATAACAACTCGAACATTTTGCAGTAGTTGAAGTTTAACATATTTTTTTCAAGCATTTGTTTTTATACCCTGAACCCATTAAAAATGGGTAAAAAGGGTATTATGGTTTTGTGCAAATGTATGTAACAGGCATAAGGAAGCATCTCCGACCATATAAAGTATATATATTATTGATCAGTATCAACAGCCGAGTCGATCTAGCCATGTCCGTCTGTCTGTCCGTCTGTCCGTCTGTCTGTCTGTATGAACACACAGATATCAGAGACTACAAGAGCTAGAGACTTCATATTTGGAACATAAGTTCTCCTAATCCCGGGACAGATCAAGTTTATTTCATTTGATCGATAACTCATCGCATTCAAAAGTTATCGATAAATTTTGATTTTAGACTAGCGTTTTTGGGACATAACTTCAAAGTTATAAAAGCTAGAGAGCCCAAATTTGGCATGTATAATCTCGAATAGCATACACATGTAACAAATATTTCACTTTTTGGATACCACCCAAACCCCCCAAAAGTTAAAAAAACGCATTTTTAAAGGTACGACCTTGCAATTTGGTTTGGTCACACATATTATCGACAATTACTTGCCCCAAAAATCAATAAGATCGGACAATAAACACAGAAGTTATTTAAGATTTAACTTTCCATTGTGTGGGGCTCAGCGAAAAAGCAAGCTAACTGCTTAAACCGCTTCACTGCTTGCACTGCTTGTACTGCAGCATGTGTGTGTTTAGAGCAGTACGAATGATTGTAAGGACTGGGTTCAGGGTATCTCGTAGTCGGGCACTCCCGACTAGAGCACTCTTACTTGTTTTATTTACTTTCCATGAAAACATTTTTTTTCCAAAAACCGCTTAAATTATTAATTCCAAGCATATTGTTCTTGTTTGGCCTTATAACATATCGATTCATGATTTGCAGCAATCAATTTTTTTTGTGCTGTGGCATATAAAGTGAATTTTTTTATACTCTGTTACCGAAGGTACTCATAGTATATTGGTTTTGTCGAATGTCCGTCAGGCCGTCCGTCTGTCCGTCTGTCCGTCTGATCCGTCTGTCTGTCTGGATGAACGCGCGTATTTCCGAAACGATATGTAGATAGACTCTTGAAATCTTTTGCGTTATGATTATAGCTATCTGCTTCAGATCAAGTTTCATTCCGATAGATTTATGCCACGCCCACTGGGAGTGCTGGCAAATCGATAGCATGTCGATACACCTCAACTCACGAATCGATTAAACGTGAACTAACTCCCACAATTATTGATAGCTAGAGTAATCAAATTTGGTAGGTATATGCTGCAGTGACCTCCCGAAAAAATTGGATTATAGGTTAATCGGCCACGCCCATTATTACGCCCACCAGCCCCCCTCCAAAATTAGTTTGAAATGCTTATATCTCGCAGTTTTAGAGCTAAAGTCACCATATTTGGAATATATATTACTGGTGACGATCCTCTACAGATTACAGAAACAAAATTTCGACCACGCCCACTCCCGCCCCCGTAATCGCGAAAATCGATGTACTGAATGCACAATTCGATAACGCGTGTATATTTCCCGCAATTTTGCTCTGAACTTTTGGGGGGTTGGGGGGTGGTATCCAAAAAGTGAAATATTTGTTACATGTGTATGCTATTCGAGATTATACATGCCGAATTTGGGGCCTCTAGCTTTTATAACTTTGAAGTTATGTCCCAAAAACGCAAGTCTGAAATCGAAATTTACTCGATAACTTTTAAACGGTACGAGTTATCGATAAAATGAAATAAACTTGATCTGTCCCGGGACTAGGAGAACTTATGTTCCAAATATGAAGTCTCTACCTCTTGTAGTCTCTGATATCTGTGTGTCCGACAGACAGACAGACAGATAGACAAAATTAGTAGATAGACTTCTGGTCACCCTCTTAGATCGACCATGCCCCCCGTTCCCAAAGACTGGAATGCCGATCGGTCACCCAAACACCAGCAAAAATTTTCTGTTACTTGCTTTCAGCTGTTCTTAAATGGTATCAGAGTATTACGCAGTCGGCTCCGCCCGACTGCAACGTTCTCACTTGTTTTGTTTTGTTCTAAGAATATTTAATTCATTGCCAGTTGTATAGCAGCTATAAGATATAGTGATCCGATCCGGCCGGCTCCAACTAATGTGATGTCTCTTTGAATAATAAGTATCTGTGCAAAGTTTCATAGCGATGATTAAAAAACATGGGATATATGGCCAAAACCGACTTCGAGTTGTATGGCAGCTATAAGATATAGTGATCCGAACCAGCCGGCTCCAACCAATGTAATGTCTCTTTGAATAATAAGTATCAGTGCAAAGTTTCATCGCGATAGATTCAAAAACATGGGATATATGGCCAAAACCGACTTCGAGTTATTTGGCAGCTATAAGATATAGTGGTCCGATCCGGCCGGCACCGACCAATGTGCTGTCCCCTGGAATAATAAGTGTCTGTGCAAAGTTTTATCGCGATAGCTCAAAAACTGAGGGACTAGTTTGCATACATACAGACAGACAGACAGACAGACAGACGGACGGACATGGCTAGATCAATTTGTATTGTCATTCTAAGCATACTGGTAGTAACTTTTGGGGGTCTCCGACGCTTCCTTCTATGCGTTACAAACTTCAGCACAAACTTAATATACTATTTTCTTCGAAAAGAGTATAATAAATACACGAAAGCAAATTTGTATATAATGTGTGAAGCAATTTCGATTTTTCTACGGAAAAGTTCATAGAAATGCCAATTGATGTAAAACTCACATAACTTTGTCTAAACTGATCCATAATACAATCCCCAGGCAGTTTTGATATATTAGATCTGCATTTAAATCTGAAGCAATTGCAAATCTTGTAATCGCCATTAAGGACAAGATTGAGATCTGAACCCCCGACAGCGAACTCGCTTGTTCAGTCTGATTATAAATGCCTAAGTGCTTGTGCTTATTATGATTCATTATATTTTTAATTGCTTTGATGCATCTTGGAGACAGCAACTATTTCCAAATGTTTTCTTTTCCGTACTTATTCTCTATTTTTGAAGTATTACAATAATAATTTAATACACTTTCGTTGACAAAATATTTTTGCGTAATCTTTTTCAAACATTTGTTCCAAAAATAGTAAAATCACAGTAGGCTTCACTTGATTATCAAATATAAAACAGGTGAGCCAACTCCATATATATTTCATTTTCATTCCACCCGTGCTCGGCGTCCGAGTCGGAACGTAAATTCTCGCTAGAAAACCTGAAAAATATTTTCAAATATATTTAAAATAAACGAATAGCGATCCTATTTTATATATATATATAGCGACCTGACGATGCACCATTCAAACTATCTGATGGATAAGCCCACTGATTCCAATTCGCGTCGAGCTCAAACTGAAACGGTAAGTGAACTCCAACTGCTGCAACTACCTTCAACTTAAGATGTGACTACATCCAATGCCATCTGCAGAATACGCCTCGTCCGACGCCGTTCAAGAGGACGTCCAAGAATTGCCTGTGCATCACGATTGTGCAATTCTCACCAGACATGGGACGTGGCTGTTATTTGGCATCATCCGGGCCATGGCCAATATTCGACTCAAGTGAATTTGGCTGCGACTACAGTGAAACGGATCGTATAATTTATAAGAATTCTCAGTATGGCAGGGACTCAAGCAGTGCAGAACACAGCGAGATCAGCCTGCAGCGCACTGGGAGAACTCATCGCAGTGACCGCCAGGAGAACAGAGACCGAGACCGAGACCGCAAGGAGAGGTGTGAATCCATGTATCAGCATGTGCTGGAACGCGAGCAGCTTCGGCAGGCGAATGATACGGATACCGACTCCCTATCCACGATCAGCATAGGAACTACTTCGATGTCGGGCCAGAGCCAGAGCCAAAGCCAGAGCCAGAGCCAGAGCCAAAGCCAGAGCCAGAGCGATAGTCACAATAGCCACACTGGCCTCTCACAGTTTGAACAGGAGCTGGAGCAAGAACTGCAGCAGTTGGCACGTGGCTTTTACTTGCCTCCACTGCCGGCCTTCGTATACGAGCCACCCAACCCAAACCCAAATGCTTCTTGCGCCTGCGGTGATCTTATACATAAGAGCTGTCTTTATGGGCGGGGCTACAGCGGGATGGGCACATCTCGGCCGTATGATCCGCCATCGGAACTCAAAGAGTGCGCCCTGCGCAATGCGGAACGCTCTCACCGCAGTGATCGCCAGGACTGCAGTAATCGCCAGGATCGGCAGGACCGCAAGGATCGCCAGGATCGCAAGGATCGCCAGGATCGCCAGGACCGCAAGGATCTCAAGGATCGCCAGGAGCGAATTGACGCTCAGTGGGAGTCGGAACGTAAACGTCGATACCAGGCAATTGTCTCACAGGTGGACTTGATGAATCGCCTCAGTAAGACAAGACAGCAAGCCGAGAGGCTGGGATCGAATTCGCATCACCAGAGGCTACGCGATCCGTCGTTCGCATCCACAGTTCGCAGTGAGTTGCCGCAGAAGTCGGAGTCGAAGTCGAAGTCGGAGTCGAAGTCGAAGTCGAAGTGGAAGTCGGAGAAACGCTTCACTGTGCAGGCCAAGGATGTGGTCAACTGCAAGCTGATGGAGCCCATCATGTGCCGCATGCGGCGCTTGTGGCTACATAACTTACGAGAAGGGCTGGACATCTTGGAGGACATCGAGCGCGTACCTGATCTAGTGGCCGAGGTCTACGAGTCCTTCAAAGAGAAGGCGGACACCAAGAAGTAGCGGCTGCAGACGGGTGGAGACTCAAATGTTTTCTTTAATTGGTTTCCCACCTACATATATATTTTGTAAAACATGGATAAACACACAATAATAAAACACAAAAACACTGAAATGTCTTCTTTGCAGTTTTGACACAGTCGAAAAGACACTACCTAAAAGAAATAGGCTTTGATTGGGTCAGTTTGATTAGAAATGCATTGCTACTTGTTCAGTGTAAATCGCGCTTCACTCAAGCTTCCAAACATAGAAAAAACCATATTAAATCAGAAATGGATTTTGAAAGGAAAAAGTAAGAAATTCTACACCACTTACTTTTGTAATTGGAGCAGCGTTTTTCTCCGAGTGTACACCAACTGCAGGAACTTATATATGTAACTAGCTGCTGACTAGCAGCGGTTACATAGAATTATATTAAATTCTGAATTGCTAAGCAGAGTGCAACATCGTATACGAATAAGGGATACTCTGTGTATAAATATGTTTTTATGCAAACTAATAAGTAAATTGAATAAGCTTCGCTTCAAATCTTAAATATAGTGTGCACATAAATCTGTAAAAACGATCCGATAAAAACAAAGGAAGTGTCAGTGATTAGATAAATCAACTGGAATCGCCTGTTTTGTGCGCGCGTGACAAACTTCACGACTGAATCGAATGCCGCATGAGTAGTGTAGTGTATTTTAATATTGACGCTATAAAATCGTGTATGTTGGGTGCAACCACAGGCAAAACAATGACACAAATGTGAATTTAAATGACGAACATTTTGCTGGGCTGCGAAATGCGTCAAGTGGCGCAGAGTTTTGATTGATGTCCTCGACCAGTGCAGCATGTCCTGTGTGTGTGTGTGTGTGTGTGTGTGTGTCCTTGTGCCATGCGGATTTCATGCTAGCGTCATTAGCAGAACAATCGCCGCAGGCCAAAAAGCAAGCAAATTGGTTTTTGTCACCACAAATAACAGGAGCAACAGAAAACAGTTGTTGTAAAAGCTAAACAGGACTCAGCGACAACAATTGGAGTAACAATAACAATAACAAGAGCAGCAGCTGCTTTATTCACCACTGCTGCTTACCGGAAGCGAGCAGCACAAAGAAGGTGGCACTGACGGCATAAACGATCGACGCAATGAGGAACACGATGCGCCAATTGGCGATCGAGGGATCGTGATTGATCACATAGCCGGCGATCATGGGCGCCATCAGGCCGAACAGATTGGCGCAGCAGTTGGTCATGGAGATGAGCAGGCCAGCGAAGCGCGGCGACAGATCCAGATGATTGATCTTGAAGCCCGAGTAGATGGCCCCGTTCAGGCCCAGGCCGATGGTGAACAGCAGCACGGTGAGGAAGAGGCTCTCGTGACAGTAGCCCACGATCAGTAGTGTAACTGCCGGGCCGTAGTGCCCAAAACTGTTCATGATCTTGCGGGTGACGGTGATGCTGACATTGCGCCGGATCATCGAGTCGGCGGCGATGGCGAACAGGAAGGCCATGATCCACATGGCCAGGTAGGGCAGCGAGGAGAGCAGCCCGTTCGCCTTCAGCTCCACATGCAGCACCATGGCCATGTACGTGGGCAGCTCCGTCATCAGCGTCTCGTAGCCGTAGTTCTGGCCGGAATGTGCGACCATGATGGCCCAGAAGGGCACCGACTTCAAGATGCCGACCAGCGGCGTCGTCACCGCATCGTCCTCCGACTGCGCACTCCAAATGGACGCGACAATGTGGCTGCGTTCCGCCACAGTGATATGCTTGGCCACTCGCGGCGTCTCCGGGACCAGCAGCAGAAAGAACACACACCACACCGTGCTGAACACGCCAAAGACGTAGAATATCGATGGCCAGCCGCCATCGAAGCCGTACACAGCGAGGAGTCCGCTGAGCGGCATGGACACAATGGTGCCGAACTGGGCGCCCGCATAGACTGCGGCACCGCAGCGGGAGCGCTCCTCGGGCGGTATCCAGTGGGCGAGCATGGCATGGGTGCAGGGCACAATGGGACCCTCGCCCAGGCCCTGGATGAAGCGGACCGCACACAGGGCCAAGAAGCCGCCGGTGCGGGCGGCAACGGGCACCAGGAAGGCGGCCAGCGAGTTGATCATCATGCCCCAGCCGAGGAACAGCTTGGCGCCGTAGTTCTTGATGAGGAAGCCGAACGGGATCTGGGTGATCACGTAGCCGTAGAAGAAGCTGGCCAGTATGTAGCCCTGCAGCTTGTAGCTCCAGTTGAACTCCCCATCCCGATTGTGGCTCGAGCTGGTCGAGTTGGAGTACTCCTCGCCTCGGATCGCCGTGTGGTTGACCATGGCCACAATTGCCACGGACATGTTGGTGCGCATCACGTACGCATTGGACATGCCCAGGAACAGCATGATCGTCACGAAGATGCGGCACTTCGCATAAGTGGGTATATCGCTATCCTGTGCGTACTTCTCCTTGACATCATTTTCCATCCCTCGCCTGGAATACCTTTGCAGATCAAACGATTTGTCCCCTTTTTTCTCCCTTTTTGTTGTTGTCAGTGTACGTGTTTTTTGAGTTACTTGAAATGGGTAAACTGTGCTATCTTCCAAACGGCGTCACAATTCCCAGCTCCTCCTTTGATACACACACACACACACACACACACACACACACAGGCACTTGATTGCGCCTATTAGAATGTTGCATCGAAATCGAACTCGAAATCGGGTCGCCATCAAATGACTTTACACTAGATTACCCCCAAGGCGGAATCTTTCCCCCCTCGCTCAGCACAATTTGGGTGACAAAATTGTCTTCTTTATGCTTCACATTTGTATTTGTGCATTACTGCGAGCACATTCGAGACGAACAATCAAATGAGTTGAATACAAGAGCTACAAATAATGGAATGGTAAAGTAGCCAAATATCCTCTTCTTGGTTCTAATTTGTAAGCAATCATTGTTTTAGTGTCTTCACTTGTAGCGCTACAAACTAAATACTTTAAATATCAGCAGAAATGTTCACATGACAGCTAGCTAGTTTCAAGTCCAAGCTAAGATTTGCGCTGCAACTTTGCGAAAATGCATATTTACCTTTGTAGCATTCTTTTGGATTGGATTTCAATTGCTGCAAAGCATTTGAACACTGGCGAACGGTTTAAAGATACAGCAAGCAATCCTTACTATCATCATCCCACATATCAGCACTCACAATCCACATGCAGCGCACTGAAGCATGCGAATTGCGCAGCACACGCGTTGATTGCGTATACGCAGCGTTGGCCGCGCACAACTTGATTATGATTATTTGCATTCGCGGTGGAGGCCGCGGCCAACAAATGCGGTCTCAAAGGAGCAACCAAACTCGAATCACGCATTCGAGTATGTGAATATAATGATCTGATGTAATACGTTCAGTTGGCGCTGCTTTAAGTGCACCTCAACAAATCTACACAAAATGTTTCGATTCGGAAAATTCAATTTGCTAGACGACTCTGACAATGACCACTAAGGATGCGCCCAATCTGAGCGGCCAGCAGCTGGCCGGCTCGCAGTTCTGGCTACAGCATCAGGTATGCAGCGGCGACACAATGGCGCACCTGGCGCTCAAACACGAGACGACCATCGGCCACATCTGTCGGGCCAATCGCATGCACTCGCAGGACATCCTGCAGTCGCGCAGCCACATTTGGCTGCCAGTCGCACAAAGCAAGCGCAAAGTGCACAGTGCCAGCGAAGCCATGATAATTGAGGCCTGTCCCTACTATGGCAGCGTATCGATAAGAGCCCCGCACATCCATCGCCAGAGTGCGCCGAACATGGACGACTTTGCCGGCGAGTGCGATCCGCTGCTGATCACCACGAGCTGCTTGTGAGGCAAACGGAATACTGCATCCTGCAGTGCAATTTAATTAGCGACCACAGCTGTAGCTGCTGCTGCTGCTCCTCCTGCTGTGTCACATCCTGTCTGGGTCGGGTTCTCGGTCTGGGTCTGGGTCTTAAGCGCTGCCTGCAGCTGCAGACGACAAAGCAAATGCGAGCAGTTTTATCAGCCAAGCCACATTGTGGGCGGAATTTCAATTATCGCTACATTATGCTCTGCCAGTGCTGTTCAGTCCAATACTACGTGGACTTTGTCGCACTCAAGGCACTTTTTGCTGCAGCAACAGGAATGAATTACCAAAATTACTTGTAATATATAAAAGTCTAAGCATTTCATCTGGCGACTTTGCGTATTATTTGATCTAATGAGGAATGTGCCCAATGCCGATTTCTTGTAATAACTATAGACAACTGCCACTGCTTGTGGTTTGTGATACGCTATCGGACAGAGCCTTGAGAAGTCTTTGATGAAGGCATTGAGTCAGTATTGCTTTTGTATTTGTATAATATTGGATAGAATACGGCAGGTAAGAACCACTGACTATGTAATTATTTATTTGCACAACATAGATTCGGGAATCCTTAGTCATTTAATAAAACTATTCGAAATCGACCAACTTTGGTACTTTTATTCCAATTCTACAATAACCTAAAGTCGAGTTTTAAACGAAATCTTAACCAACATTTGTTAAAATTTATTT
The DNA here is from genome assembly GCA_035042425.1 of Drosophila flavopinicola. Classification (NCBI taxonomy): domain Eukaryota; kingdom Metazoa; phylum Arthropoda; class Insecta; order Diptera; family Drosophilidae; genus Drosophila; species Drosophila flavopinicola. The sequence goes on from JAWNLL010000097.1 coordinate 35,573, forward strand.
TTTTTCTCTAGAAAGAGTAAGAGTGAGTTTAAGTTACACTACTAAATGCATGTTTAGGAGGCATGTAAGCAGCTCATCAAATATAGAATACAGCTGGTAGACTTATTCTGACACGTATATAAAATATCCTGGCTGGTCTCTTAAAGGATATTCAAATTCGGCCAAGACGGCAGCTCCTTCGCTTACATTAAGCAAATGTCTGGCAATTTTTGTCGCAAAGCGGAAATAAAGGCGAAATGCGAATTGCGAATTGCGAATTGCGAAAGGAGACCCATTGGCAGGGACCCCAAAGCGGGTCCTGGGGAGCCGGCGCCTCCCATTGCGCTGATTAGAAACCCCAAAGCGCTGCCAGCTGTCGTCGCTGGCTACAAAATTGGCTTTTAATTGTTGCAGAAGTGAATTTGCCACAAACAGGATGCAATTAAGACATTCAAATTCGCGATTCGAGTGCGCTCGCGACTCCGCACTGAACACACAACGCATTGAGTGGCGCCACACGAGCTAGCTGCCAGCGATGCCGAGAGTGGGGCATGCGGCATGGGGCATGGGGCACGTGCAACGCCAGAGATAAGCGTGTCGGCCACTGGCCAACCCCAACACACATCCAAAGTGGAATATTAACTAATCTGTGTGCCGCACTTGAGTATAACGACGTTTGCAATGAAGCAATCGTGCCACTTTTCAGCAACGCAGCCCTCAAACCTTAGCGCCCCACCAATAGAAGCACCACCAAAAAACAAAAGTGGCAGGTAAGCGTGCTATGGTCGGGAGTGCACGACTACACGATACCCTGACACACACACACAGGAGGCAAACTTGTGTTAAGATCCAAATTGATAATCTAGATTCAATCATCTCGATATTCTATCATATTCTATTCTAAACTCAAAATCAGATCGACAAACTTATATCTTAAATTGTAAATTTTAAGCAATTTTGAGTCTGTACTTAAAAATAGCTCAGTTATCCAGTTGATGCCACTTGATTTGAATCAATTTACAATAAATATTCGCAATTTTCTTAGTCACTTGTTATAAATAGTATAGTATCTGCTACATTTTTGTTTGATATGAAAAGACACCAAACTTGTTGGATTCGAATTTTTGCAGTACAGTTCACTTTTGAATCAGAATATATTCCATTTAAGACTTAAGATGCCAACAAGTTAAATATCTTTTAAAAATATGCACATCACATGAAAATTATAAATGTTCAAGATATACTGATGAGACAGATATGTAAAATGTATACATTGTCACTGAATTTGTTCTCAGCATAATTTTCCAAAGTTAGCTCTAGAGCTGCTGATGCTAATCAGGCATATTTATACTCCGAGTGTCAGCTTGTGCGTGTTACATACATTTGACGTGATGGCTGCGTGATTACCCTCTTTACGCATTTCTAATGTTTGCAGGGTATAAGAAGAAGGCGGATTGGGCGGGGCAGAAAAAGGCCAGCGCCGAGAAATATGCGTACGTGCTCGTGTGATAAATTCACATTTTCCGGCTGGCAGCCGAGCGGCAGAGGCAGAGAGAGAGGCAGAGAGAGAGAGAGAGAGAGAGAGAGAGATGGCAGAGCAGCAGGACAATCGCCCGGCATTGATAGACAGCGAATTGACAAACGAGCGGTGAGTGGGGGACGGGGACGGAGATGGGGACGGGGACGGGGGATTAGACGTGTGTGTGGGCAGTGGGAACAGTAGGCAGGTGGAACAGCCGTGAAACGTAGCGGAACGCCGGTGTCAAAAAGGAAGTGCCAGAAAAAAAGAAGGAATACGGAAAAAAATGTCAGAGGCGCAGACAGCGTTGAGCATGACGTGAACGACGTGAACGACGTGAACGACAACGATGAGCATGCGACGGGGACGGGGACGGGGACGGGGACAGGGACAAGGATGGCCAATGACGACCATGGATGGCCACATTTTGTGCCTTTCTGACACACACAACTTTGGAATGGCTCTGATTATGCTGGGGCCGGGCGGGGCCAACGGATGCGAGCCACAGCGGACTCGACTCGACTCGACTCGACTCAATGGCATGTTGACAATGATAACGAAGTTGGCCCTGACTGCGTTTAGCATTCGGATTCGGATTCGCATTCGGACAGCGAGTAGAGCAGAAGACAGACAGCGACAAGAGAGAAGGAAACAAAAAAAAAACAAGTGGGGAAGGATTATCTTCGGCGTGCCGAAGATTTTATACTCTTTTCGAACCTATAGGCAATTTTTACTCTGCCAACTGCACCACTGAAATTTCATAAGCTGTACAAAATCGTTTTGTCGCGTAACATTTTTTTTTTTTTGTTCTAAGAATATTTAATTCATTGCCAGTTGTATAGCAGCTATAAGATATAGTGATCCGATCCGGCCGGCTCCAACCAATGTGATGTCTCTTTGAATAATAAGTATCTATGCAAAGTTTCATCGCGATAGATTAAAACAAGTAAGAGTGCTCTAGTCGGGAGTGCCCGACTACGAGATACCCTGAACCCAGTCCTTACAATCATTCATATTAATCTAAACACACACATGCTGCAGTACAAGCAGTACAAGCAGTGCAAGCGGTCTAAGCAGTTAGCTTGCTTTTCGCTGAGCCCCACATAATGGAAAGTTAAATCTTAAATAACTTCTGTGTTTATCGTCCGATCTTATTGAAATTTTTGGGGCAAACAATTGTCAATAATATGTGTGACCAAACCAAATTGCAAGGTCGTACCTTCAAAATGCGTTTGTTTAACTTTTGGGGGGTTTGGGGGGTGGTATCCAAAAAGTGAAAAATTTGTTCATGTGTATGCTATTCGAGATTATACATGTCAAATTAGGGGCCTCTAGCTCTTATAACTTGTAAGTTATATCCAAAAAACGCTGGTCTAAAATCGAAATTTATCGATAACTTTTGAACGGGACGAGCTATCGATAAATTTTAATAAACTTGATCTGTCCCGGGATTAGGAGAACTTATGTTCCAAATATGAAGTCTCTAGCTCTTGTAGTCTCTGATATCTGTGTGTTCATACAGACAGACAGACGGACAGACGGACAGACGGACAGACGGACAGACAGACGGACATGGCCAGATCGACTCGGCTATTGATACTGATCAATAATATATATACTTTATATGGTCGGAGATGCTTCCTTATGCCTGTTACATACATTTGCACAAACCCATAATACCCTTTTTACCCATTTTTAATGGGTTCAGGGTATAAAAACATGGGATATATGGCCAAAACCGACTTGAGTTGTATGGCAGCTATAAGATATAGTGATCCGATCCAGCCGGCTCCAACCAAGGTGATGTCTCTTTAAATAATAAGTATCGGTGCAAAGTTTCATCGCGATAGATTAAAAAACATGGGATATATGGCCAAAACCGATTTCGAGTTGTATGGCAGCTATAAGATATAGTATTCCGATCCGGCCAGCTCCGACCAATGTGCTGTCCCCTGGAATAATAAGTGTCTGTGCAAAGTTTTATCGCGATAGCTCAAAAACTGAGGGACTAGTTTGCATACATACAGACAGACAGACAGACAGACAGACAGACAGACAGACAGACGGACATGGCTAGATCAATTTGTATTGTCATTCTAAGCATACTGGCAGTAACTTTTGGGGGTCTCCGACGCTTCCTTCTTGCGTTACAAACTTCAGGACAAACTTAATATACTATTTTCTTCGAAAAGAGTATAACAAAGCATACTGCGAAAAATATCAAATGTCGCATGCTGGCATTAATATTTCATGAGAAATCATAGTTTGGTGATGCGTATAATTCAAAGGAATTGCAATCTGAATTAATTTCAAATGCTCGGACCAGGACCAGGACCAGCACCATGACCAGCACCAGGACCTGAGCTCAGGTATTTCGCATCGATTTGACAACCTGCTCCCAAAACTTGTTGCCAAAAGTAGCCCCGCCTGCTTTCAAGCTGGCTGAATTCCAGCATTGTTCGTTGGGCTGGCTTTAATTGTCAGCTGCCCCCCTGCCCGATTTTGCTTCTTGTATCTAGTTTTGGTGGCAGCATATGGATGCTGTGAGGCAACAAAGTTCAGCACTGCTGAAACATAAAACTTTGCCCCCGAAAAAGGGCAGCAGAATGAATGCGTATCGAATTTTGATGCAGCAGCAGCGGCAGCAACGATCGATGGCCACAAAGTGCATTTGCCGCATGTGGCATGTGGCATGTGGCATGTGGATTCGATATTGTGCTGCATAAGCCAAGCTGCCATTGCCGCTGACAAAGTTTTGCGAGTGAAACTCATTTATTTGTTTTCCGCCGTGACAGTTGAACCATGTAATTATACACAGACAGGCTCCAATAGCCAGCAAACCCTGACCCACCCCGTTGCCCCGCCTATCCGCTCCCCGCTGCCCCGTTAGACTCATGAAATATGACAGTTTTGCACACCACGCACACAACTTTTGGACCGCCTTTCAAATAGAAATTATTAGAAAGTTTTGAGCGAAAGCGAAAACCGGAGACCAGCATCGCTTGCAGCCCGCTGCTTTGGAGCTGCCCCCGAGATTAGTGCAATATTCGGAATGGTCTTTGCCTCGTTTGACAAAGACACCAGGCGAAACAGACAAAGACAACAACAGGCAGTCACAGATACAGCGAGTGGGAGCGAGAGAGGGAGAGAGAGGTAGAGCAGCACTGCTAAATTCATATTGAACATTTCAAGGTTTTGTCAAGTTTTTGATTTATGTAGGTTGGCAAGCTGCCACACGACAAGTTTCCAGTTAGAGATAGAGATGGGACGGAGATAAGGGATTCGAGATTCGAGATTAGAGATTAGCGAGCATGAAAATCTTGAGCGCTAGCAGCTAAGAAATTAAGGCAAATGTGAACAATCAGCATTGCGAAAAGAAACCCATTTATCTGCATACATTCCAAACAAATTTGCTTGAATTTAACAAACCATGAACAAAAATTAATTTGCCATGGAAATCCTTTTCATTTGGCAAAGTAACGTCACAAGTTTCAAGTTTGAAGTTCAAAGGTAAACAAACAGAAGCAGCTTTGTTTCAGTCATATATACCAATGCCGAGTGGACTGGTCAAACTGCTTACATCATATTATAGTTATAAATTGACAAATTTCATAACAAAGAAACAAAGAAAAGAAAACAGACAAAAATTCCGATGTTGTTGATACCCTGTGAAATTGCTTTGAGTATAAAAACCGTAGTAACTGCTACATTTGATTAAATATCGAAAAACCAAAAATTGTTTGAACACAAATAAAAATTTGAAAATTTTCAAATATTCAAACATATTTCTAGAGATTATGACTGATTATAATATACGTTGTGAATATCGTTACTGTTTTGACAACAGTTGAAAGTGAAGACCTATTAGCTAAGCCAAGGGTAATCAGTTGTCTTTGTGTTAAAAATAATGTTTTTCGAATTCGCAATTAATTGAATATAGAGTATTTTGCAAAAATAGAGATGAATAACATATTTTTGAGACAATGGATTGTATTTATTTACCATATATGGCTTCAACAATTCATAAATCATTTCTGAAACCAAAATGCTTTGTGGTCTGAAAGATCAGTTTGTGCAACATGTGCAGAAAGTCGCTAGTGATCAGATCAACAGTATGTAGGACAGTGTACGGCAATTAGCGTATACCTGAGATCAATGTGATGTTCGTTCGCTTATTTGTTAATTGGCTCGTTGTGCTCGCTGATGTATTCATTTGCCGATTCGAACATTTGCATGGACAACCATTTCGGCCAGTGTCCTTTGCTTAATTGATTCGCGATGGGAAACTTCGCAGACCGTGCTGCCCCCACCTGTGCCCCACCTGTGCCACAGCCGCCCGCTGAGAATTGCGAATGCGGCAATGGCATCGATTGTGAGGCATTCGAGCTACAATAAAACTCACTTACTGCAGTGGATGCTGCATGTAAGTAATTATAAATTGAATTAAAAGACGCACATCTCGAGCGCCTTCTGCTCTTGCTTGGGCTTCATTAAAATTTCATTATGCGCCCATATATGTACATATATATTTATATATATATATGGGGTACATGCTCTTGCAGCAGTACAGACCAGAAGAGCAGAAAGTATCTGGCTCTAGAGCGGGCAATATGTTTAAAATGCTGTAAAAATATTTGACAAGCAGCTTTACGAGCGGGCCGTAAAAATATTTTTCCCAGTTTACTATGCGACTGGTTCCTGCTCCTCCTGGCCCTCCTCTCCTTGCACTCGCCCTTCCCAGAACGCTCCCCGCTCCTCGATTAACTGCTCGAGCAGCTAAAGCTAATGCATGCATAGACTATGCATACTTACACTATATAGTGAGTAGTCTGTGTGTCTGTGTGTGTGTGTGTGTGTGTGTGTGTGTGTGTGTGTGTGTGTGTGTGTGTGGTGGGAGGCTGCAGAGGCAGTCGGACGGACATTATGTGTGTGTGTGTGTATGCAAATGCATTTGCTAAGTCACAAACAAAACAAAGGACTAGAAAATACTTACTAAATGCATCAAATACAAAAACGAAAGATGAAAACAAATGCATTTTTCAAGTGGAGTATGCCCGACTGCAGCATGCCGTTAAGAACATAGAATACTCCATAGTAGCTTTAAATATATTATAATATGAAGTCAATTAATAAGTTAAAATATAATGTATATATATATAAAATAAAGTGCAAATATTTTAGATTGTTTCGTATGCCTTATACAAAAATGAATTATTTTAGCATTTTGATTGTACTCTTTTGTTTCCTAACAATTATTGTACAGCAGTGAGGAAATTATGGCACATAATACCCATTTGGAAAGGGTATAGCATAAAAAATGCAAACGCAACTTGTCGACATGAATTGTTGTTGTCATTTCACATGTCCCCTGTTGTTGCTGCTGTTACTGCAGCCGTACTTTATCGTTCGTATCTGAGTGGTGTGTGTGTGTGTGTGTGTGCCCTACAGTATAGCTGAGCATAGCATAGTTTTTAGCGCAAATCAAAATGATTGATGATGATGGCCGCCATGCAGCAGAGCTTCCAGCTGCAGTAGTAGCTTCAGCCGGCTAGTGAAAGCAAACAACAACAACAGCAACAACAACAGCAACAACAACAACAAACACTTGACAGTTATGGCTGTTGATATACAGCAAATAAACTAAATAAATCCCTTTTTGTGTAATGTCATTTTTGTGCCACTTTGTTTTAAAGGCGTGCCACATGAGCACCCACATGTACATACACACACATATATATAACTATAACTATAACTATATATATGTGTATGTATGTGAGTGTGTGTCTTGCAGCTGACATATATGAGCCATGAGCTATGGTTACGAGCGTGCGGCCATTGTCATTTTATTCAATTGCAGATTGACGCTGCCCAGAAGTATGCAACACTTTTCTGCTGACGCTTGGCTATTGTTTGAGCAGCTCACTGAACACACACATACAGCCACACACACTCACGCACACGTGGTTAGAATTGACCTGAGCACTTGGCACTTCATTACTGCTGTCAAAACACACGTGCACACAAATTAGCCAAAACGCTTGCGTTTATGCCCAATGGCCATGCTAAAGGCATATTTGCCAAGTGGCCTTTGCTGCTGATTCTGCTGCTGCTGCTGCTGCTGCTGGATAGCGCTTATTGTTGCTCCGCTGCCTCATTACGCAGCCACATAGCTGCGGCTGCTGCTGCGTTTGCATTTGCGGCCATTCAATGTACAAGCCCAGCTGATAAGCTGAAGCCCCATCTCCAGATACTCTCCCCCTCCCCTAAACACACATACACTCGACCACACACACATGGGAACAAGCTGTGCAGTTGTCTGCTTGACCCCAAATGGCTTTCGTAAGACCTCCCAATGTCCAGCTGGAATATTGTTTGCGCTTCACCACCTTATTGCTGGGCCACCAAACTAATCCGATTAGCTTGGAGTATGGCATTAAGACCGAGTGAATTTAGACCGGGCTGCATTTCGATCGGCGGCCAGAATTCTGATTTTCCATCTCGGCCATAATTCATTGTGGCCTAATTTCACGGAGCCGATTAGTTTGAAATCAAACCACTCGCATGTCTATATAGCTATATAATACAAACATAAAGCTTTTCTACATATATATTGAGTAAAACATAATGTCTTTCATATCGGTGCAAAACTGCCATGCTTTCATAATTATAAATATAAATTTGAAGTTAAGTTCGATATAACAAGTTTGTACAAATATTACACACAATTGCAAACATACTTACTTTTAGGTTTCTATGAATAAATGTATAAAGGCATTTATTTTTTGCGATTTTCTTTGTCCCATAAGAAGCGCTTCTTATTTGGTTTCATTTTAAATTTATCATAATATTAGTGCAGCTATATTAAAAGCAACTCTGTTTTCTCATAATAATTTACTGCGTGTTATTAGCTCAATTCTGCAAATACAAATTCTCTTGAATTATTCAATAATTTAATTGAATTGCCTGCTAATCGAATCGACTAACAAGGCCAGAACAAAACAAAAACCAGTATGTCAACATTTTCAAGTGATTATCAACTTTACAGCAATGAAAGCCATCATTTTAAATAAATAATTTAATTAAATGAGAGAGCCCTTATGTGCTTAGCAAATAACAGTCATAATTATTCGTTTAATCAATCCAATTTAAGGGATATTTTATAAGCACCCAAGAATATAGACTTATCCCTTTCGCTTTCTTCTTTTATTGATATCAGTTTCCAGTTTAACAAGCTATATTTGCACATAAAGGTTTTGCTTGTTTCTTTGATATATACAATCCGAGAATAAATAGTTGCTCATGAACTTTCTGACTGTGTTCAAAACTGCAAAGAAGACATTTCGGTGTTTTTGTGTTTTATTATTGTGTGTTTATCCATGTTTTACAAAATATATATGTAGGTGGGAAACCAATTAAAGAAAACATTTGAGTCTCCACCCGTCTGCAGCCGCTACTTCTTGGTGTCCGCCTTCTCTTTGAAGGACTCGTAGACCTCGGCCACTAGATCAGGTACGCGCTCGATGTCCTCCAAGATGTCCAGCCCTTCTCGTAAGTTATGTAGCCACAAGCGCCGCATGCGGCACATGATGGGCTCCATCAGCTTGCAGTTGACCACATCCTTGGCCTGCACAGTGAAGCGTTTCTCCGACTTCCACTTCGACTCCGACTTCGACATCGACTTCGACTTCGACCTCTGCGGCAACTCACTGCGAACTGTGGATGCGAGCGACGGATCGCGTAGCCTCTGGTGATGCGAATTCGATCCCAGCCTCTCGGCTTGCTGTCTTGTCTTACTGAGGCGATTCATCAAGTCCACCTGTGAGACAATTGCCTGGTATCGACGTTTACGTTCCGACTCCCACTGAGCGTCAATTCGCTCCTGGCGATCCTTGAGATTCTTGCGGTCCTGGCGATCCTTGCGGTCCTTGCGGTCCTGGCGATTACTGCAGTCCTGGCGATCACTGCGGTGAGAGCGTTCCGCATTGCGCAGGGCGCACTCTTTGAGTTCCGATGGCGGATCATACGGCCGAGATGTGCCCATCCCGCTGTAGCCCCCCCAATAAAGACAGCTCTTATGTATAAGATCACTGCAGGCGCAAAAAGCATTTGGGTATGGGTTGGGTGGCTCGTATACGAAGGCCGGCAGTGGAGGCAAGTAAAAGCCACGAGCCAACTGCTGCAGTTCTTGCTCCAGCTCCTGTTCAAACTGTGAGAGGCCAGTGTGGCTATTGTGACTATCGCTCTGGCTCTGGCTTTGGCTCTGGCTCTGGCTTTGGCTCTGGCTCTGGCCCGACATCGAAGTAGTTCCTATGCTGATCGTGGATAGGGAGTCGGTATCCGTATCATTCGCCTGCCGAAGCTGCTCGCGTTCCAGCACATGCTGATACATGGATTCACACCTCTCCTTGCGGTCTCGGTCTCTGTTCTCCTGGCGGTCACTACGATGAGTTCTCCCAGTGCGCTGCAGGCTGATCTCGCTGTGTACCGCACTGCTTGAGTCCCTGCCATACTGAGAATTCTTATAAATTATACAATCCGTTTCACTGTAGTCGCAGCTAAATTCACTTGAGTCGAATATTGGCCATGGCCCGGATGATGGCAAATAACAGCCACGTCCCATGTCTGGTGAGAATTGCACAGTCGTGATGCACAGGCAATTCTTGGACGTCCTCTTGAACGGCGTCGGACGAGGCGTATTCTGCAGATGGCATTGGATGTAGTCACATCTTAAGTTGAAGGTAGTTGCAGCAGTTTGAGCTCGACGCGAATTGGAATCAGTGGGCTTATCCATCAGATAGTTTGAATGGTGCATCGTCAGGTCGCTATATATATATAAAATAGGATCGCTATTCGTTTATTTTAAATATATTTGAAAATATTTTTCAGGTTTTCTAGCGAGAATTTACGTTCCGACTCGGACGCCGAGCACGGGTGGAATGAAAATGAAATATATATGGAGTTGGCTCACCTGTTTTATATTTGATAATCAAGTGAAGCCTACTGTGATTTTACTATTTTTGGAACAAATGTTTGAAAAAGATTACGCAAAAATATTTTGTCAACGAAAGTGTATTAAATTATTATTGTAATACTTCAAAAATAGAGAATAAGTACGGAAAAGAAAACATTTGGAAATAGTTGCTGTCTCCAAGATGCATCAAAGCAATTACAAATATAATGAATCATAATAAGCACAAGCACTTAGGCATTTATAATCAGACTGAACAAGCGAGTTCGCTGTCGGGGGTTCAGATCTCAATCTTGTCCTTAATGGCGATTACAAGATTTGCAATTGCTTCAGATTTAAATGCAGATCTAATATATCAAAACTGCCTGGGGATTGTATTATGGATCAGTTTAGACAAAGTTATGTGAGTTTTACATCAATTGGCATTTCTATGAACTTTTCCGTAGAAAAATCGAAATTGCTTCACACATTATATACAAATTTGCTTTCGTGTATTTATTATACTCTTTTCGAAGAAAATAGTATATTAAGTTTGTGCTGAAGTTTGTAACGCATAGAAGGAAGCGTCGGAGACCCCCAAAAGTTACTACCAGTATGCTTAGAATGACAATACAAATTGATCTAGCCATGTCCGTCCGTCTGTCTGTCTGTCTGTCTGTCTGTCTGTATGTATGCAAACTAGTCCCTCAGTTTTTGAGCTATCGCGATAAAACTTTGCACAGACACTTATTATTCCAGGGGACAGCACATTGGTCGGTGCCGGCCGGATCGGACCACTATATCTTATAGCTGCCATACAACTCGAAGTCGGTTTTGGCCATATATCCCATGTTTTTTAATCTATCGCGATGAAACTTTGCACTGATACTTATTATTCAAAGAGACATTACATTGGTTGGAGCCGGCTGGTTCGGATCACTATATCTTATAGCTGCCATACAACTCGAAGTCGGTTTTGGCCATATATCCCATGTTTTTTAATCTATCGCTATGAAACTTTGCACAGATACTTATTATTCAAAGAGACATCACATTAGTTGGAGCCGGCCGGATCGGATCACTATATCTTATAGCTGCTATACAACTGGCAATGAATTAAATATTCTTAGAACAAAACAAAAAAAATTCACTTTATATGCCACAGCACAAAAAAATTGATTGCTGCAAATCATGAATCGATATGTTATAAGGCCAAACAAGAACAATATGCTTGGAATTAATAATTTAAGCGGTTTTTGGAAAAAAAATGTTTTCATGGAAAGTAAATAAAACAAGTAAGAGTGCTCTAGTCGGGAGTGCCCGACTACGAGATACCCTGAACCCAGTCCTTACAATCATTCGTACTGCTCTAAACACACACATGCTGCAGTACAAGCAGTGCAAGCGGTTTAAGCAGTTAGCTTGCTTTTTCGCTGAGCCCCACACAATGGAAAGTTAAATCTTAAATAACTTCTGTGTTTATTGTCCGATCTTATTGATTTTTGGGGCAAGTAATTGTCGATAATATGTGTGACCAAACCAAATTGCAAGGTCGTACCTTTAAAAATGCGTTTTTTTAACTTTTGGGGGGTTTGGGGGTGGTATCCAAAAAGTGAAATATTTGTTACATGTGTATGCTATTCGAGATTATACATGCCAAATTTGGGCTCTCTAGCTTTTATAACTTTGAAGTTATGTCCCAAAAACGCTAGTCTAAAATCAAAATTTATCGATAACTTTTGAATGCGATGAGTTATCGATCAAATGAAATAAACTTGATCTGTCCCGGGATTAGGAGAACTTATGTTCCAAATATGAAGTCTCTAGCTCTTGTAGTCTCTGATATCTGTGTGTTCATACAGACAGACAGACGGACAGACGGACAGACAGACGGACATGGCTAGATCGACTCGGCTGTTGATACTGATCAATAATATATATACTTTATATGGTCGGAGATGCTTCCTTATGCCTGTTACATACATTTGCACAAAACCATAATACCCTTTTTACCCATTTTTAATGGGTTCAGGGTATAAAAACAAATGCTTGAAAAAAATATGTTAAACTTCAACTACTGCAAAATGTTCGAGTTGTTATTTATATAGTACCTCAGGAAATTGTAAAAAAAAACTATAAACAAAAATTCACATTTTAAATGCCACAGCACAACAAAATTGTTTACTTCAAATCATGAAATTCCAGTAAAAAATTGTAATTAAAAATAATTTAAATATTATTGGAAAAGAATTGCAGGTAAATAAAAATCTGCAGAGCAACACTTAGCTTTGCTAAATTAACTCAGTTTTAGGCAGGCAAGTCTTTAGTTATGCGCTTTAACGAATTGTGAATTGTATGTGGCAAATTGGACCTATAGATTAACACAAGACCAAAATCATATTATCGATATGTTATGTGGCCCAGGAAATGCAATATGCTCGAAATTAATAATCTAAGCGGTTTTTGGAAAAAAAGGTTTCATAGAAAGTAAATAAAAAAAGCTTGAAAAAAAATGTTGAACTTCATTCCATAACATTTTATTGTTTTCTTCATTTCACAATTATTTTCTTGTTTGCACGAAATTTCGAGAGAAATGAGCATTTCGGAGGAATCCTTTTCGGGGGATTCCCTATCGCAGATGAGCAGCAGTCGCATCAATGAGGCCACACTAACGGAAACCAACCTGTGTGCGCCGGCCTTGATCATTTACACATCCGATGACAACTTGCCCAGCTGCAGCGTCGTCTGCTGCAAGGAGAGCGCCGAGAACGACGACTTCAGCGACTGCGACATGGCCAAGGCCAATGCGTGCTCCAAGCGCAAGAAGCGCCGCTCCTGTCCCAAGCCCCGGCGCCGCTCCTGTCCCAAGCCCCGGCGCCGCTGCCGTCCCAAGCCGGTCTGCAATCGCCGTCCCAGGTGCAAGCCCAAGCCCAAGTGCCGGCCAAAGAAGAAGGCTTGCATGAAGCGCAAGCCACGCTGCAAGCCACGCTGCTGGAGGCAGCGTCCCGAGCAGGACGACCCAGATGGGTGGATGGGCACCCGAGTCCCGATTCCCGAGTCCTGTCTCCTGTGCACGTCAGTGTTCGCTGAGCGAACAACAACCAAAAAAAAATAACGAAATTCATGGTGGAAATTTTGTGGTGTGTTATGCGAAAATTAAAAAAAAACAAAAAAAAAAAAACTTAATACACTCTTTGAGTTCCGATGGCGGATCATACGGCCGAGATGTGCCCATCCCGCTGTAGCCCCGCCAATAAAGACAGCTCTTATGTATAAGATCACCGCAGGCGCAAGAAGCATTTGGGTATGGGTTGGGTGGCTCGTATACGAAGGCCGGCAGTGGAGGCAAGTAAAAGCCACGTGCCAACTGCTGCGATTCTTGCTCCAGCTCCTGTTCAAACTGTGAGAGGCCAGTGTGGCTATTGTGACTATCGCTCTGGCTCTGGCTTTGGCTCTGGCTCTGGCTTTGGCTCTGGCTCTGGCCCGACATCGAAGTAGTTCCTATGCTGATCGTGGATAGGGAGTCGGTATCCGTATCATTCGCCTGCCGAAGCTGCTCGCGTTCCAGCACATGCTGATACATGGATTCACACCTCTCCTTGCGGTCTCGGTCTCTGTTCTCCTGGCGGTCACTACGATGAGTTCTCCCAGTGCGCTGCAGGCTGATCTCGCTGTGTACCGCACTGCTTGAGTCCCTGCCATACTGAGAATTCTTATAAATTATACAATCCGTTTCACTGTAGTCGCAGCTAAATTCACTTGAGTCGAATATTGGCCATGGCCCGGATGATGGCAAATAACAGCCACGTCCCATGTCTGGTGAGAATTGCACAGTCGTGATGCACAGGCAATTCTTGGACGTCCTCTTGAACGGCGTCGGACGAGGCGTATTCTGCAGATGGCATTGGATGTAGTCACATCTTAAGTTGAAGGTAGTTGCAGCAGTTTGAGCTCGACGCGAATTGGAATCAGTGGGCTTATCCATCAGATAGTTTGAATGGTGCATCGTCAGGTCGCTATATATATATATCAAATAGCGATCGCTATTCGTTTATTTTAACATGGGATATTTGGCCAAATACCGACTTCGAGTTTTATGGCAGCTATAAGATATAGTGGTCCGATCCGGCCGGCTCCGACCAATGTGCTGTCCCCTGGAATAATATAGTGTCTGTGCAAAGTTTTATCGCGATAGCTCAAAAACTGAGGGACTAGTTTGCATACATACAGACAGACAGACAGACAGACAGACAGACGGACGGACATGGCTAGATCAATTTGTATTGTCATTCTAAGCATACTGGTAGTAACTTTATGGGGTCTCCGACGCTTCCTTCTATGCGTTACAAACTTCAGCACAAACTTAATATACTATTTTCTTCGAAAAGAGTATAAATATAATGAATCATAATAAGCACAAGCACTTAGGCATTTATAATCAGACTGAACAAGCGAGTTCGCTGTCGGGGGTTCAGATCTCAATCTTGTCCTTAATGGCGATTACAAGATTTGCAATTGCTTCAGATTTAAATGCAGATCTAATATATCAAAACTGCCTGGGGATTGTATTATGGATCAGTTTAGACAAAGTTATGTGAGTTTTACATCAATTGGCATTTCTATGAACTTTTCCGTAGAAAAATCGAAATTGCTTCACACATTATATACAAATTTGCTTTCGTGTATTTATTATACTCTTTTCGAAGAAAATAGTATATTAAGTTTGTGCTGAAGTTTGTAACGCATAGAAGGAAGCGTCGGAGACCCCCAAAAGTTACTACCAGTATGCTTAGAATGACAATACAAATTGATCTAGCCATGTCCGTCCGTCTGTCTGTCTGTCTGTCTGTCTGTCTGTATGTATGCAAACTAGTCCCTCAGTTTTTGAGCTATCGCGATAAAACTTTGCACAGACACTAATTATTCCAGGGGACAGCACATTGGTCGGAGCCGGCCGGATCGGACCACTATATCTTATAGCTGCCATATAACTCGAAGTCGGTTTTGGCCATATATCCCATGTTTTTGAATCTATCGCGATGAAACTTTGCACTGATACTTATTATTCAAAGAGACATCACATTGGTTGGAGCCGGCCGGATCGGATCACTATATCTTATAGCTGCTATACAACTGGCAATGAATTAAATATTCTTAGAACAAAACAAAAAAAATGTTACGCGACAAAACGATTTTGTGCAGCATATGAAATTTCAGTGGTGCAGTTGGCAGAGTTAAAATTGCCTATTGGTTCGAAAAGAGTATAAAATCTTCGGCACGCCGAAGATAATCCTTCCCCACTTGTTTTTATTAACTTGGAACTTTCTCTTTAGTTACAGAATGGCATTCCTTATTCATATGTATTTTAAAACATTTGTTGTTATCATGTATAGTCACAAACTGTACATATAATTGGCAGCACAATGCCAAAGAAGCGACACTCAACAACGCAACAACGTCAGCCGGAGGGTTACCGTTCGCCTCCATTGCCGGATATCATTTACGAGAGATCCTCCAATTCCGATGACCTTGGCGACGGCGCTGAGCGTGTTGTTTACAAAAACTCGCACTATCGCCGAGAGTCCAGCAAGACGAGCGTAGCTCTTCCGAATGATTCGGTATCGAGACAACAGTTGAAGAAGCGCCAGGAGTGCACTGACCGCATTGAGCACACGGAGCGCACTCACCGTCGGGAGCACAAGGAGCGCAGGGATCACAAGGAGCGCACTCACCGTCGGGAGCGCCAGGACCGAGGTGACTCCATTTCTCAATTTGATTCGGCACGCGAAGATCGCGAAGATCGGCACGAGGCGAATGACTCACAGCTGGATCTCGGGAATCACTCGACCACCAAGATGAGTGAGCGAACAGAGATTCTGAATTGCCAAGGTCACATGGTGTTGCCCTCGCTCGGTTTGTCGGCTGCATCCACAGCTCGCAGTGAGTTGCCGCACAAGTCGGATGAGCCCATCACTCTGCTGGCCAAGGATGTGGTCAGCTCCAATGTGATGGCTCCCATGATAGGCCGTTTGAGGCGTCTATATTTGCACAACATGCGGGAAGAGATGAGCATTTTGGAGGACATCGGGCGCATACCTAATCTTGTGGATGGGGTGTACAAGTCCTTTGGTGGAAAGGCTCAAAGCCAAAAGTAGCGGCTGCCCATGGGAGAAATGTGTTTTATATATTTGCTTACTTTATTTTGTAGTTGCTTGTTAGCTAAGCTGCTAAATTTACCGTTGGCTAAGATCATAAATGTTGTTTATTCGCTCCTTCACTGGAAAGATAATATTTGTAATGAACAATGCACAGCTGGTGTATATTTAGTGCATAAATCACAGATTGCAGCCACCAAAGAATAACAAGTGAGGTATATTTGGGAGTACGCTACTAAAACTTACTATCGATAACTTTTGAATGGGACAAGGTGCCGATAAAATGAAACAAACTTGATTTAAACGATAGCTTATATTCAGCATATTAAGTATCCAGCTCTCTGAGATCCGCGTGTTCATTCGTACGGTCAGATCGACTTGACTGCTGATACAGATAAGGAGTGTGCATTCTCTATATGGCCGCAGATGCTTTTAATGAAGGTATACAAATTTGGATCTGCACCGCGCAGATGATCGATTGCAAGGTGAATTTCAAAAGGGTGCGCTCTCTTTTCCCTAAGAACTAAAGAAACTCTCACTCTTTTGCTCTCAGTCACTGTTTTCACTTTGCGGCCTCGTTAGCTGCCTGTCAAGAAGCTGGCTGCTGGCACACCAGTTGCTCAGCTGACGGCAACGTGTGCAGTGACGAGAGCTAGCCGCTATGGCACTCGGGCCTTAACTCTAAGTTCCCAGGGGCCTTACATAACTCCGGTGGCCAGACTTTGATCATGTTGCAGAGTTTTGAAGTCGTGCCGTTTAGCGCTGATGTCATTGAATCAGTCCAAATTGAGCATTGAGCAGAATTGGTAATCGACTGGCTGCTGTAGGAGTACCTCCTCATCCTGCTCCCGCTGCTCCCGCTGCTGCTCGACAGTAAACCAGAAGAAAACTTTAATGAAACTTTGTTGTACATAGCTGGCAAAGGGAGTTGAGTTGGCAACGAGCTTTACTGCCCGCATTCAACCCCTGGCAAAGTTGGACTGCAACTTTTGTTGCGTGCAGCTGCCATTAAATAGCTATCTATCCATTAAGTTAAGCAGGTGTGTGTGTGCTGTGTGTGTGGTGTACTGTTCAGGTGTGAGTGCCTGATGACATCACGTTTGCAATGCTTCTTTTGCTGCTGCTACTGCCTTCACTTGGCATAGGCAAATAGCGGGGCAAATTGAATTTGCACAGAGTTCAGCATTAAAATAAAAACACACACGCACACAGTGAAACAAAACGAGAAACAGAACGAGCGCCAAAGAACAACTGTGGTTGGCCGATCGAGTGGTGCGAAAAACCACTCGACAGCTTGTTGACAATGTAAATAATGCGGCCAAAGGCGACATGGCTGGCAAAGTGGGTGCAGGGCTGGGCGGCTTGCGGATTCAAGTGCATGTGTTTGCCGTGACGTTGATAAGCCGCAAAAGTGTCATAAAAAATATGCAACTACCACAACGACAACGACAACGACAACTGCAACAACGACAACGACAACGACAACTGCAACAACGATGAAGGCAGCGACAAAAAGCTCTGCCGCAGTCGCAGTCGCAGTCGCTGGCGTCAGCGTTTTGTTTGGGCCATGCTAAGCAACTTTTTGGAGCTAGCAACGCTTTCTGTTCGCTGCTCGCTGTTCGCTTCTCGCTTTCTGCTTGCGGCAGCAGCGCGCAGCGGGCGTGAAAGTTACGAGAATTTATAAAATTCACATTGACGCTGCAAATGTCATTTATCAACGTGTCACTGGCACACACCCCAGTGCATTCAGCGCTGAGAAGGAGCATTGAGCGAAACAGCAAGAGACTGGGAGACAGAGAGACAGGGAGAGGGAGAGGGAGGGTGTGAAAACACTGCAGAGGGTTGTGCGAAGTTACGTATACGTAATATGCTGGGATAATGACAACGAACAAGCGAACAGTCGCAAATACATTTATTTATTATATTTTGTTCCGAGTCATAGGAACTTGAAACATGCACAAGCAACGAGCTAAACAAATGAGCGAGCAAATCTGTTCAACAAATACAAAACGAAGCAATGTTAACGATTTTGGCGCCAAGGAGAATTAAGTACTTGCTAGTATTTGGTATATGACAGTCTTTATATTTCTTTTAGTGCCATAAGAAAATGAATTTTCATAAATTTATGTAACTAGAAGAGATTGTATATATGTATAAAGCCAAATGTGCTGCTCTGATTCTTGCCAATAACATTAAAATCAAAATAAACCTTAGGGTTATATTCATCAATAAAGAACTATAAATACTGCGATCGTTTTGTTACTATTTGTATGTTTTTTTACGGTTTTCCTTGCTGAGCGTAAATGTTATAGACACTAAGCTAAGCTCAACTGGTATCAAGAATAATGCGTCCTGGGGGATGCGGAAAATAATATCCAATGGCTGAGTCTTCTGAGTCTTCTCTATAAGAAGTTTCTTCTCAAGAAGTTTGATTACAAGTCTGGCGCAATTTATTTTACTGAGCCTGAAGCTATCCTTTGCAATGTAACGGCACTTTGGTGACCCAATGGATTAATTATTAAGAATACTAGACTTGTTTAACTGTATTGTTATTAATGATTTCATGGCAGAGCTTAAGTGTGGCAAATTATTCCCGAATACATTAAGTTTTTAAAGTGCAGTAGACTGTTTGCATGCGTTTGAATTCAGTAAGTTCGATAAGTACATATGGTAATTGAAAATGATTTCGTATTACAAAGCAAACACGAGTTGTATAAGGCTTAGATGTGCGTCAGGCTAGTTGCGTGCAAAAATAATCTAGTAAAGTAGCAGCAATTTTAAGAATATTTACAAAATACAAATAAATAATATCACAATTGCAAAATGGAATTTGAGTTGCTGTTCATTCTTTCTACTCAATCAAGTATACGCCCGATTCGTTGTTGCTGTTGTTATTATGAAGAACTCTTCGAGCTCACCTCGAAGTGGCGTTTGCGAGCAAGCTAAATGTCCGCCCACGTGAAACTTTTCGCACTTGGCACTAAATTTTCAGCTGCTTTTGTGTTATGACAATTATAATTGTGCTTTTGCATATGTGTGTGTCAGTGTGTGTGTGTGTGCGTGTGTGTGTGCATTTCTTGGCAGGAAGTATTTACGTGTGGAAATTGTAACAAATGTTTTGTGTGGCCGAGTGTGGGCAGAGGGGGTGGGTGGGGGGGGGGGGTTTAAGGGTCTGACTGGGTAGCCTTGTTGCACTTTTCCGCCAACTACAAAGTAACTGAAAGCTGCGCCAACTAAAATAGTTAAATTAAATAAATGTGTGTGTGTGTGTGTGTGTGTGTGTGCATGTGTGTGTGTGTGTGTATGTGTGTGTGCATGAGGTTGTCTTAAATAGTCATAGACTGTTAGACAACAAACAATGCGTGCGCTGCTGCTGCTGCTGCTGCTGTTGGTTGTTGCCTTCAAACGGCTGGCAAAGTTTTTTGGCCCAAGCTACGAGCAGCGACGCCGGTTGGGGGCGGGAGGTGGTTGGTGGGCGGTGGGCGGTGGGCGGGTCTGTGCGCAGTGGGCGTGGGCCAAAGTTGCACTCGAAATGAAATATGTTCTGTGGCACGGCGAAAATCGCAGCCAAAGTACGGAGAAAGAGAGAGAGAGAGAGCGCGCAAAAGAGAAAGAGTGCGAGAAAGTGCGGAGGCAGCTGGGATGTGGATCAAAATGCCTTGAGAGCAGCTTTTGGCTACGGAAATTTATAAGATTTATATTTAATTGTTGTTTTTGGCTTTTGCGGCAGCTGGCGCGCTTTTGCCGCTGCTTTCTGCTCTCTGCTTGGATTTGGCAAACAAATTAATTAATGAAATTAAATGGCAGTTGGCAAATGACAAACGCACGGAAAAAGTGTTGTCTACACACAACCAGCCACTGCTACCGTCGACTTTCCTATCCGTATCCTTCCCCTCTCCCAAAACTAAGCTCACGATTTCAAAGAAGTCGGTAAAACCAATGAACTGTGAAACCCCAAAAAAAATAATGAGAAGACGGAGAGCTAGCAACATTATCATAATCACTATCAGAAGCATAATCAGAAACCGCATCTGAATGCATCCAATCAAATGCTGATTAGACGATAAAAAAAAGAAAACCATTTTCTTTTGGGTGACGAAAGTTAAATACACTTTAAAGTCCACTTGTTCACGTGTAAAGTGTATTACAGTGGACTCTCGTTAATAGAAACCCTTGGGTTTCTGTAGCGGCTCTTATTCTTCTCATCATTTTCATAATTCATTACATTTTCTTTTATTAAGACCACATTTGAAATATTTTTGAAAAAATCATAAAAATTAAAAACATTCGCAATTTTGAACTGCTGTTTCCCATTTCCGATCTATATGGACTCATTAATTTCAGGTACTTCTAATTTTCAAATATATTTAAGCTTTCGCTGGATTAGTTAAAAGATGCATTTATATTAATAAATAAAACGAATTTGATTATCAAACCACTGCCGAGATGTCTCCATCAATGCGTTTCTAAACTTCAAACTTTCTTCAGTTCGTTGATAATTTGTTGTTAGCTGAAAACCGCAGAATGCAGCAAATCTCGTTAAAGTAAACTATGAGAACAAAAAGCACAATCGAACTGAAGTGAGCTCAACTGAACTGAACTGAACTGAGTTGAGCTGAAATATGCCATAAACTGGCAATTACAAATTGATTGCTAATGCTGCATATTGTGGCCACAGTTGCTCAGGCATCGAATGATAGTCGCCATCATAATAATAATGATCAACATGATTGTCGTCATCGTCATCGTCATCGTCATCGTCATCGACATCATCTGTTGATGACATCGAAGACAAAATGATTTTATCTGTGGCATGCAATTATAAATGCATTTGTCAAATGGCCACAATAACTTATGGGGGTGAGCATGTGTATGTGTGTGTGTGTGTGTGTGTGTGTGTGTGTGTGTGTGTGCTTAGTCTCAAGTATATTGTTCAATTACTCGGTTGAGCACTTAGAGCCAGTAATGCAATAAATACTTTCATCAAATGCACACGTCAGACGATAACTATGGAATGCTTGTGGTATCTTTTTACACTGAGCGAAAAGTATGCGTAACATATGCTGTAAATATATTGGAATTTCTAGGTAATTATATGTTAAGTTTATATGTCGCAAGCAATTAAATGAATTATAATACTTCTTTCGATAGCGCATTCCAGCACAAGTTGGCAGCTCAGTCTGTCGATACTTGCAGGATACTCATATATATATATATATGAATGAAATAAAAGTATGAAATAGTATAATTTAATATAAGCATACATACTAAGCAAAAGAACTGCTTATTGAAGGCATCAAATACAGTCTGAGAGAGCACCCAATTTGATTACTATTTTTCTTTTGTGTGAGAAGGTGAGTTGGCAGCCCCGTTTTGCGCAACGTGCAGCTCTGTGGTGGGCAAACAGGCTTTGGTAATAGAGTTGGCCAACACATGGAGGCCACAGAAGCCACGACCGCACTTTTAATTAAAGTGAAAACTATGAAAATTCCTGTAATAATTCTCAAACACGAGAAGTCTGGTCAGTTCGAAGGCAGGCAGGAAAAACGAAATCAGGGCCTGGGCAAAAACACGAAAACGCAATAGCCCAAAAAGTTGTACATGTTGCTAAGAAGGTGCATGCCCCGCCCCTAGTCGGCTTTTCTGCAACAGTAATGGGGCATGTTTATGTTTCTGTTTGTATTCGTATTTGTGTTTGTGTTTGTGTTTGTGTTTGTGCTGATGGTGTGTGGGGTGTGTGGGTGTGTTGGGTATTTGCATGATATATGCAGTTATAATAAACCGCAAGAGCTGCTAAAGCAACAGAAGCTGCAACAGGGCAGGCGTACACGACTAAAGCCAGACTAGAGCTATGAACACACACACACACACGCACACACACACACACACACACGCACATGCAAACACTTGCACACAGAGACAGATGCAAGCACATACATACATACAAAACAAACAAATACCAATGTGCAACGGTGCGTATGAAGGCAAATGGCAAACTTGCAACCACAAAAGGCAATGGACAAAACCAAACCAGGAGATTGCCATTCCAGCCGCTGCTGACCGGAGTTATGTAATACCCAAATAGCCAAGAAAATGATTTGCTAAATTGAATTGGCATTTATGTGGACTACAATACTGGACAGTTTTGTACATGGCTATAACTCAGGCCTATTCAATTCTGGCTTCGTGCTAACTCGAAAAATCGAAAATTACGAAATTATCAGCAAGTATATTTCATTCATTTATCGATTGGATCTGTTAATATATTTAAATATTTTTCTACAAAGTGCTTTTGGGACTACTCTACTGGACTGAATTTGGCCTTCCTTTTTATACCCTGAACCCATTTTTAATGGGTTCAAAGGGTATAATGAAGTTGTGCAAAAGTATGTAACAGGCATAAGGAAGCATCTCCGACCATATAAAGTGTATATATTATTGATCAGTATCAACAGCCGAGTCGATCTAGCCATGTCCGTCTGTCTGTCCGTCTGTCTGTATGAACACACGGATATCAGAGACTACAAAAGCTAGAGACTTCATATTTGGAATATAAGTTCTCCTAGTCCCGGGACAGATCGAGTTTATTTCATTTGTTCGATAACTCGTCGCATTCAAAAGTTATCGATTAATTTCGATTTTAGACTAGCGTTTTTGGAACATAACTTCAAAGTTATAAGAGCTAGAGGCCCCAAATTTGGCATGTATAATTTCGAATAGCATAAACATGTAACAAATATTTCACTTTTTGGATACCACCCCCCAAACCCCCCAAAAGTTCAAAAAACGTATTTTTAAAGGTACGACCTTGCAATTTGGTTTGGTCACACATATTATCGACAATTGCTTGCCCCTAAAATTTCAATAAGATCGGGCAATAAACACAGAAGTTATTTAAGATTTAACTTTCCATTGTGTGCTTAAACCGCTTGCACTGCTTGTACTGCTTGTACTGCAGCATGTGTGTGTTTAGTTTAGTATGAATGATTGTAAGGACTGGGTTCAGGGTGTCTCGTAGTCGGGCACTCCCGACTAGAGCACTCTTACTTGTTTAATTTGTAGGTGTACGAAAAGCACTTGTTAACTGTGCTCAACAATGAAATTAGATTTGTTGTAATACGGATTGTGTAATTTATTACAAATATATGCCATATATAGGCTAACAAACAAAACGATTGAAAATGCAATTGCTTGCAAACACATACTATATGGTATTTTCATTTATGAACACAGCTTTTTCGCCTGTTCCTTTTTTCAAGCTATATTAATTTTAATTCGAATTTTTTTTAGCAATTTGTTAATGCCTGCAGCCAGCTGCCCCATTTGTGTAGTTACTGTGTAGCGTAGTGTGTTTTAGGTATTTACTTTATGGCTTTCATCAATTGCACAGCTCTCTTATTTTTTTTTTTGATAGGAAGCAACAACAACAAAAGTGCCGAATGCTATTATTTTATATTGAGCTGATCTTTTTTGCTGGTGTTGCGAGCATTTGTTGTATTTGCTTTGATTGTGGTTGTTGTTGTTGTTGTTGTTGGTGTTGTTGCTGTGGCTGTTGTTGTCGATTGTTGTTTTTGGGAAGCGTTGTGTTGCTATGCGCTGGCAATTAATTGCTTTCAAATCCTTTTATCCTGCAGATTTGGTCAATTTATTTTGCACAGTTTTTTGCGATGCTGGCCCTCAACAAATACAAATACAACTACACGTCATCTAAGCTACATATGTATGTATACATATATATATATATATATATATATAAGCTACATATAAGCCAATATATAAATGCATCTATTTTTTTAGCCGCACAGTTTCTGGCCTCAATTTATTACAT
>JAWNLL010000097.1:62500-79403 GCA_035042425.1 Drosophila flavopinicola
GACTATGGACTATGGACTATGGACTATGGACTATGGACTATGGACTATGGACTATGGACTATGGACTATGGACTATGGACTATGGACTATGGACTATGGACTATGGACTATGGACTATGGACTATGGACTATGGACTATGGACTATGGACTATGGACTATGGACTATGGACTATGGACTATGGACTATGGACTATGGACTATGGACTATGGACTATGGACTATGGACTATGGACTATGGACTATGGACTATGGACTATGGACTATGGACTATGGACTATGGACTATGGACTATGGACTATGGACTATGGACTATGGACTATGGACTATGGACTATGGACTATGGACTATGGACTATGGACTATGGACTATGGACTATGGACTATAGACTATGGACTATGGACTATGGACTATGGACTATGGACTATGGACTATGGACTATGGACTATGGACTATGGACTATGGACTATGGACTATGGACTATGACTATGGACTATGGACTATGGACTATGGACTATGGACTATGGACTATGGACTATGGACTATGGACTATGGACTATGGACTATGGACTATGGACTATGGACTATGGACTATGGACTATGGACTATGGACTATGGACTATGGACTATGGACTATGGACTATGGACTATGGACTATGGACTATGGACTATGGACTATGGACTATGGACTATGGACTATGGACTATGGACTATGGACTATGGACTATGGACTATGGACTATGGACTATGGACTATGGACTATGGACTATGGACTATGGACTATGGACTATGGACTATGGACTATGGACTATGGACTATGGACTATGGACTATGGACTATGGACTATGGACTATGGACTATGGACTATGGACTATGGACTATGGACTATGGACTATGGACTATGGACTATGGACTATGGACTATGGACTATGGACTATGGACTATGGACTATGGACTATGGACTATGGACTATGGACTATGGACTATGGACTATGGACTATGGACTATGGACTATGGACTATGGACTATGGACTATGTACTATGGACCGTGGACCATGGACTTTGCACTTTGCACGGCGTGTCTCGGGTCGTTTAGTTTTCTTTGGCGCTTTGGTTTTGCGTGCTAATTACCATAATTAAGCAAAGGTCAGGCTTTAGTCGCCTTTTGTGGCCAGGCCAGCAAAATAATAATGAGAGCAGCCAGACTCGGCTCACTCTCAGGCAACACACGCAAAAATGGCTGACTATCACTTTTTCGCATATATATATATGCATATTTCGCATCTAATATTTTATTTTTATTTTTCTTTTCTTTCGCTTTTTGTTCTTTTGCTATGCATTATCCTTACGATTATGTTGATTATGACGTTTTAATGGGTTTACTGAGGCGACGACTACAGACCAGAGAAACAGAGCAGGCAACAGCTTAAGCTGACAACAAAGCACAGCCACAGCAAGAACAAAATCGCAAGAAGTGGAGTGAAGCTAAACATACAAAAAAAAATGAAATAAAATAAAGAAACGAAACGAAAGAAGCAACTTGACAAGCTGTTAAGGCACATTACCAAAGTAATGTATTTTGTTGTTCCATTTCAGGAAGACACTGTGCCAATAAATATTCCAAATGACATTCACACTGTTTTTGTTTAATGGCAGCAATCTGTGCATTAAATATATATATATATACAAGATGTCTCTTCATATGTGCATTACTCTGAAAAGATGTAGCATTTATTTTCAAGTGAAGAGGCGAACAATTAACATTTACAATCTGTCTAAGATGTAAGCTAAATCAAATATTAATTTGATATTTTTTTAAACTGATTTGTAGAGTTTTCAAATTCAACATAAAAAGCGGGATACAAATTTGATATTAAATTAAATGTTGCTTGTTGCATTCTGTTTTTATGCTGTTGTGCTTGTATGCCTTAAGTATTTCATTGCGGAAGTTTGAGTGACAGCCGTTGACAGAGAATGTTGCGCATACGCAGCGTATGACGGCGTATCTGGTGTTTGGGGCAAAACAAATGAAAATTCCGCACGGCAGGCAGGCAGGCAGGCAGGCAGGCAGACAGGCAAACAGTGTCGACTCATTGCGACAAAGTCATGACAAAATACCGGAAGCAGCTCCACTTGCTGAAATTCCACCTACACTGAGCTGAGCTGAGTTGCGTTGAGTTGCGTTGAGTTGCAAGTGAGGGCCAGCGAGCAATGTTGATTAACGATCGCTGTGGCATGCAAGGCAGTAGTAGCAGCAGCAGCAGATGAAACTTGAAAGGACAAACTACTTACATGCTTATTATTATAACTGCGAGTTGTCGCCGTATTTGTACTTGTTGTTCTGCTGCTCTTGTTGTTGGCAGCACACGCATTAAGTGGCGCAAATTCTTTGGCCCAGAAGAAAAACATTTTCATTCCAAGGCGTGTGTTGGCTTGTTGTTTTGGGGGCGCTGAAGAGCGCCGAGCTTGGCAACGCCAGTTGTTTGAACTTATCTATATTGTTTAGCCATATTGTTTTCTTATGCCATGTGTGTCGCTACGCTCATTTTATCTCTTTTCCATTCCCTCTCTCCCTCTCTCTGTGTATGTGTGTGTGTGTGTAGTGACTTGAAAGTCGTATTGTCTTTAGCAAATTTGCTTTACTTGCGCTGGTATTCATTGTTGTTGCTGTGCCATTTTCAAATGCCTCTGCCTTACGCTTTTTTTCTTGCTTGCAGCCCAACTCTTTCACTCTTCGCTCTTTCCGTCTCTTTCACGCAGCGTACGTGTCTATTATTGGTATTTGCTGAATGAATGGATTGTACGTGCCCGAAGGCATTCGCATATCTTTGGCCCATGCATTGCATGGAGGAGCTGCTGCTGTTTCAGCTCCTGTAACGGCTCCGCCTTTCCCTTGTATGCGTGACTGCCCCCACTCCTTAGCTCCCTTTATGCATACATATAAACATATATAAACTTCATACATCTCTCTCTCTCTCTCTCTCTCACTCTCATTTTGTCCTTCACTCACTCACTCTCTCTCTTTCAGTGCGGTTACATTTTGCGTTTGAAATCTAAGCGATTTTACATTGTTATTGTTATGACTGCCGCACACACGCACACACACACACAGGACATGGCGATAGAGACATAGAGACATATATATGTATATATACGCATATAGAGCGCCGTGTTTTATTTATATATGCATTTATTTGTTGATGGCGCATTTTTGTTTATTTATGTATTCATATGCACTGTCGCAATAATCATTAATTTACTGATAAAATACGCCCAAATGCTGTGTTTGTTTCTCCCTCTCCCGCACTCTCTGCCGCTCTCTTTCTCTTCACTTTCCATAGCATTTGCATGAAAAAACTCAAATACGCTGAATAATAGCACTAAATTTGTGAGCAAATAAATGCATGCACCCAAAAGTGGGCAACCGTTTTTGTTGTTGTACAACTTTAATAGCGGCACCTGCGCATTGCAGCCAGTGTTGGTCAGTGGCCGACATGTGTGCATGTCATGTGCGGGTCGAAGATGCTTAAGCGTGCATGCTTAAAGATATAAACTGAAATGAAATGCAGATTGAATTTGAAGGCGACAACGTTGCTGACGTTGCCAACGACAACAACGGCAACGACAACGACAACGCAGCAAGATTAGTCGCACAGTCTCTCTCACACACACACACACATACACACACACACACACACGCACACAATGGAGGAATGCAAAAAATGAAGAAGAAGAAAAATGAAAATAAGCAAGTAATGCAGAAAATACGAGTACAAACCCCAACATGCTGGCTGGATGGCTAGCTAGCTGGCTTTCAGCAGCAGCAGCAGCAGCAGCAGCAGTAAGTAGAAGCCAAGTGAGCCCCAGATACCGATCCAATCCTCAGCTTAGCTCAATGGCAAGCCGTGACTGCTTATGTGTGTGTGTGTGTGTACATCTACATCTACATCTACATATATATGCATATACACATACATATACGTATGTGTTTTGTGCTAGATGTGTGTATATGCTGATGTGCATAAGTGCGATATGTGCAGTTTGACGTTATTCAACACTGACAACAAATGCCGTAACACTGCGATGGCTCTGACTTTGCCTCTGGCTGTGCTTCGATGCTTCCTCGACAGCATTTGGGAGCAAGATGGGGTGTGGTGGTCGTGGTTTGGATTTGGATTTGGCATGGCTAAAGCGACGTGATCGCATGCGAATGCGATTGTGCGGCTGCATTATATAGTATAGTATATTTGGTGCATTTTAAATCGGATTACTTAAAGCGGCAAGCAGCGAGCAGCGAGCAGAGAGCAGCATCAACAATGTGCGGCGGCTTTGCCTGTAGCTTTGTCGGTCCTGGATGCCACAACAACGCTTTTACACCTCTGCCTCCTGGTTCCTGCCTTTTGCCTCGCTGGGCGGCGTCATTTGCAACGGCAAATCGTTTATTATTATTTACAGCTTACAGTAGTTTACAGCTTACAGCTTACAGTTGGCAGTTTTCAGCTTGCAGTTTGCAGTTTGCAGTTTGCAGTTTGCATTGCCAAATGTTTGCCAAAACGGAATGCGTCACATTGATTGACACGTGCCACGTTGCCATCAACTAGCTGTGCTTTCAGTGCCGCACTGCAGCGCCAATGTGTTGCCAACAATGGCATTGACTCGGCCTGCTGTCTGAGCCTCGGCCTGAGCCAAAATCGACTGCATGCCACTCCTCCCCCAGATGCCTTCACTGACGAGTCCTCGGACCGGCTTTGTTTAGCAATTGCTAAATGCACTAATGAACACATTTTCGGCTTCATATGCCTATAATGAGAAAACTCTCTTAACTCATACCTCTAATAGGTGGACACTCAAAAGAATCTCCATATATATTTCACAGCTTAAGAAAAAAAAGAAGTAAATTGCATAAATCAAAATATATTTCTTGCAGTGCAATATACTTTTTGCAGACTTTACTGGTAGCGACGAGGTAAGTAGAGAAATAAATTACAGTCCTCAGAGAATAAGGATGATGATACGAACGAGGAGACTAAAAAATCTATCGCACTTAATGAAAATAAAAGTTAAAAGTAATTTGCAGTTTGAGAATTGCTGCGCATTTTGTTTCTGCGGTAATAGATTCGAAAACATTTGACGAATACATGCCATGTCCATATAATAAGCCACACATCTTAAAAAAAGAAAAAGCCATTTAGTACTGCAGCTACACATTGTAGGTAGTCTACATGGACTAATTAATCAAATACTAATCAATTTATATGCGTTGCAAAGATCTGATATACAGGTTGAAAATAAAAATCTTTTGAAAAAAAAATTATTAGTTCAATTAACTTCAATCACTCAAATCTTCGAAATATAACCAAAAAGTGAGCAGAGCTAAACTTAACTCTGCTAAATTTACTCAGTTTCAGACTGGCAAGTCTATAGTTGTGCGCTTAAAACGTTTGTGAATTTTATGTGGCACATTGGTCCTATAGATTAACACAAGACTTAGAAAATTTAATATGCTCGAAATTAATATTCTAAGCGGTTTTTGGAAAAAAGGTTTCATAGATAGTAAATAAAAAAAAGCTTGAAAAAAATGTTGAACTTCATCTATTGAAAAATGTTTGAGTTGATATTTATATACCATTTTTTACTATTTTACTATATTAATCAACTCAATTCATTTTGAAAATAAAAATATAGTTCTTGCAGTGCAGATAGACATTGAAGACTGTAATGATTTTTTGCACACTCTACTGGCAGCTATGTAGATATCATTGGAATGAGGAACCCAAATTGATAGAAATTTTGACATTTTAATTATAGTCTTTAATGAAAATAAAATATTAAATAAATCAATAGTGCTTATTACAATTATTGAATGCAAAATTTAATTGAATTTTAAAATAAAATAAAAAAAATGTTTTAGACTGTACTGGCAGAATAATAGATGTCCTTGAATCGAATTCACATTTAAAAAAAAACCTCATCTTAAAAAAAAGAAAAAAGCCATTTACTACTGCAGCTACACATTGTAGGTAGTCTACATGGACTTGTCAATCGATTATTAATCAATTTATATGCGTTGCAAAGATCTGATATACAGATCTGATATACAGGTTGAAAATAAAAATCTTTGAAAAAAAGGATTAGTTCAATAAACTTCAATCCCTCAAATCTTCGAGATATAACCAAAAAAATGTTTTGGAAAAATAAAAATAAAAAAAGTGAGCAGAGCAAAACTTAACTCTGCTAAATTTACTCAGTTTCAGACTGGCAAGTCTATAGTTGTGCGTTTAAAACGTTTGTGAATTTTATGTGGCAAATGAGTCCTATAGATTAACACAAGACCAAAATCATGATATCGATATGTTATGTGGCCCAGAAAATGCAATATGCTCGAAATTAATAATCTAAGCGGTTTTTGGAAAAAAAGGTTTCATAGATAGTAAATAAAAAAAGCTTGAAAAAAAATGTTGATCTACTGCAAAATGTTTGATTTTTTATTTATATACCTCAGGAAATTGTTCAAAATAAAATAAAAAAAAATCACATTTTATATGCCACATCACAAAAAACGCGTTTACTTAAAATCATGAGATTCCAGTAAAAATTATTGGAAAAAAATTGCAGGTAAATAAAAATCTGCAGAGCAACACTTAGCTTTGCTAAATAAACTCAGTTTTAGGCAGGCAAGTCTATAGTTGTGCGCTTAAACCATTTGTGAATTGCAGTGGACAAATTAAAAAAAAAGATGTGTATATACATATATATCAACCTACTGGTAGAGACGTGGATGGTACAGAAACAGAATAGAGTCCTCAGAGAATTAAGATGATGATACGCATGAGGAAAGTAAAGCTATCGCATTTAGAGCATTTAATGAAAATAAAAGTTAAAAATAATTGCAATTTCAGAATTAATTGCTGCGCATTTTGTTTCTGCGGTAATAGATTCGAAAACATTTGACGAATACATGCCATGTCCATATAATAAGCCACACATCTTAAAAAAAGAAAAAACCATTTAGTACTGCAGCTACACATTGTAGGTAGTCTACATGGACTAATTAATCAAATACTAATCAATTTATATGCGTTGCAAAGATCTGATATACAGGTTGAAAATAAAAATCTTTGAAAAAAAGGATTAGTTTAATAAACTTCAATCACTCAAATCTTCGAGATATAACCAAAAAAATGTTTTGGAAAAATAAAAATAAAAAAAGTGAGCAGAGCAAAACTTAACTCTGCTAAATTTACTCAGTTTCAGACTGGCAAGTCTATAGTTGTGCGTTTAAAACGTTTGTGAATTTTATGTTACAAATTGGTCCTATAGACCAAAGAAATGCAACATGCTCGAAATTAATATTCTAAGCGGTTTTTGGAAAAAAAGGTTTCATAGATAGTAAATAAAAAAAGCTTGAAAAAAATGTTGAACTTTATCTAGTGCAAAATGTTTGAGTTGTTATTTATATACCTCAGGAAATTGTTCAAAATAAAATAAAAAAAATTCACATTTTATATGCCACATCACAAAAAGTGCGTTTACTTAAAATCATGAAATTCCAGTAAAAATTATTGGAAAGAGATTGCAGGTAAATAAAAATCTGCAGAGCAACACTTAGCTCTGCTAAATTAACTCAGTTTTAGGCAGGCAAGTCTATAGTTATGCACTTAAGCCGTTTGTGAATTTTATGTGCCAAATTGGACCTATAGACCAAAGAAATGTAACATGCTCGAAATTAATATTCTAAGCGGCTTTTGGAAAAAAAGGTTTCATAGATAGTAAATAAAAAAAAGCTTGAAAAAAAATGTTGAGCTTCATCTATTGAAAAATGTTTGAGTTGATATTTATATACTATTTTTTACTATTTTACTATATTAATCAACTCAATTCATTTTGAAAATAAAAATATAATTCTTGCAGTGCAGATAGACATTGAAGACTGTAATGATTTTTTGCAGACTCTACTGGCAGCTATGTAGATATCTAGAGTCCTCACATAAAAAGGATGATGATACGAATGTGGAAAGTTAAACAATCGTATTTAATGAAAATAAAAATCGAAAACAATTGCAATTTGAGAATTAATTGCTGCGCATTTTGTTTCTGCGGTAATATATTCGAAAACATTTGACGAATACATGCCATGTCCATATAATAAGCCACACATCTTAAAAAAAGAAAAAGCCATTTAGTACTGCAGCTACACATTGTAGGTAGTCTACATGGACTTGCCAATCGATTACTCATCAATTTATATGCGTTGCAAAGATCTGATATACAGGTTGAAAATAAAAATCATTTTTTGTGTTAATATATTTATTAAGTGTAGAACTTAAAGCTCGTTACCATGTCAGCCAAAACAAATTTGAATTTTGAGAAGCCTTTCCTTTGGCTAGCACGCACTCTGGTCGGGGATCCCCAGCTTGAGTTTGTGGCGACGCCGGCACTACAGCCGCCGGAAGTGCACATTTCCAAAAGCAGGCAGGAGAAGCTTGATCGCGAACTCGCTGAGGCTCGTGAACATTTCAACGATGATGAGGAAATGTAAATGCCACGTAGTGAAAATCATACGAAATTTTAAGTCAACTAGACATATTAAAAAAAAAAAAATGTATGAACTCAAATTGATTTTTAAATAAAAATATATTGCTTGCATTGCAGTTACACATTAAGGAAGTGCTGGAAGCACATTTTGCAGACTTTACTGGCAGAAACGTGGATGGTACAGAAACAGAATAGAGTCCTCAGAGAATTAGGATGATGATACGCATGAGAAAAGTAAAGCTATCGCATTTAGAGCATTTAATGAAAATAAAAGTTAAAAATAATTTGCAAATTTGAGAATTGCTGCGCATTTTGCGGTAATAGATTCGAAAATATTTGATGAGTATGTGATATGCCCATATATGTTTATAGTCCTCAGAGTATTGGAATGAGGAACCCAAATTGATAGAAATTTTGACATTTTAATTATAGTCTTTAATGAAAATAAAATATTAAATAAATCAATAGTGCTTATTACAATTATTGAATGCAAAATTTAATTGAATTTTAAAATAAAATAAAAAAAATGTTTTAGACTGTACTGGCAGAATAATAGATGTCCTTGAATCGAATTCACATTTAAAAAAAAACCTCATCTTAAAAAAAAGAAAAAAGCCATTTACTACTGCAGCTACACATTGTAGGTAGTCTACATGGACTTGTCAATCGATTATTAATCAATTTATATGCGTTGCAAAGATCTGATATACAGATCTGATATACAGGTTGAAAATAAAAATCTTTGAAAAAAAGGATTAGTTCAATAAACTTCAATCCCTCAAATCTTCGAGATATAACCAAAAAAATGTTTTGGAAAAATAAAAATAAAAAAAGTGAGCAGAGCAAAACTTAACTCTGCTAAATTTACTCAGTTTCAGACTGGCAAGTCTATAGTTGTGCGTTTAAAACGTTTGTGAATTTTATGTGGCAAATGAGTCCTATAGATTAACACAAGACCAAAATCATGATATCGATATGTTATGTGGCCCAGAAAATGCAATATGCTCGAAATTAATAATCTAAGCGGTTTTTGGAAAAAAAGGTTTCATAGATAGTAAATAAAAAAAAGCTTGAAAAAAAATGTTGATCTACTGCAAAATGTTTGATTTTTTATTTATATACCTCAGGAAATTGTTCAAAATAAAATAAAAAAAAATCACATTTTATATGCCACATCACAAAAAACGCGTTTACTTAAAATCATGAGATTCCAGTAAAAATTATTGGAAAAAAATTGCAGGTAAATAAAAATCTGCAGAGCAACACTTAGCTTTGCTAAATAAACTCAGTTTTAGGCAGGCAAGTCTATAGTTGTGCGCTTAAACCATTTGTGAATTGCAGTGGACAAATTAAAAAAAAAGATGTGTATATACATATATATCAACCTACTGGTAGAGACGTGGATGGTACAGAAACAGAATAGAGTCCTCAGAGAATTAAGATGATGATACGCATGAGGAAAGTAAAGCTATCGCATTTAGAGCATTTAATGAAAATAAAAGTTAAAAATAATTGCAATTTCAGAATTAATTGCTGCGCATTTTGTTTCTGCGGTAATAGATTCGAAAACATTTGACGAATACATGCCATGTCCATATAATAAGCCACACATCTTAAAAAAAGAAAAAACCATTTAGTACTGCAGCTACACATTGTAGGTAGTCTACATGGACTAATTAATCAAATACTAATCAATTTATATGCGTTGCAAAGATCTGATATACAGGTTGAAAATAAAAATCTTTGAAAAAAAGGATTAGTTTAATAAACTTCAATCACTCAAATCTTCGAGATATAACCAAAAAAATGTTTTGGAAAAATAAAAATAAAAAAAGTGAGCAGAGCAAAACTTAACTCTGCTAAATTTACTCAGTTTCAGACTGGCAAGTCTATAGTTGTGCGTTTAAAACGTTTGTGAATTTTATGTTACAAATTGGTCCTATAGACCAAAGAAATGCAACATGCTCGAAATTAATATTCTGCGGTTTTTGGAAAAAAGGTTTCATAGATAGTAAATAAAAAAGTTGAAAAAAATGTTGAACTTTATCTAGTGCAAAATGTTTGAGTTGTTATTTATATACCTCAGGAAATTGTTCAAAATAAAATAAAAAAAATTCACATTTTATATGCCACATCACAAAAAGTGCGTTTACTTAAAATCATGAAATTCAGTAAAAATTATTGGAAAAGGTAAATAAAAATCTGCAGAGCAACACTTAGCTCTGCTAAATTAACTCAGTTTTAGGCAGGCAAGTCTATAGTTATGCACTTAAGCCGTTTGTGAAAAAGCCGTATGTGCCAAATTGGACCTATAGACCAAAGAAATGTAACATGCTCGAAATTAATATTCAGCGGTTATTGGAAAAAAAGGTTTCATAGATAGTGAATAAAAACAAGTGGGGAAGGATTATCTTCGGCGTGCCAAAGATTTTATAATTTTTCGAACCTATAGGCAATTTTCACTCCGCTAACTGCACCACTGAAATTTCATAAGCTGTACAAAATCGTTTTGTCGCGTAACATTTTTTGTTCCAAGAATATTTAATTCATTGCCAGTTGTATAGCAGCTATAAGATATAGTGATCCGATCCGGCCGGCTCCAACCAATATGATGTCTCTTTGAATAATAAGTATCTGTGCAAAGTTGTATCGCGATAGCTTTAAAAACTTGGGATATATGGCCTAAACCGACTTCGAGTTGTATGGCAGCTATAAGATATAGTGATCCGATCCAGCCGGCTCCAAACGAATGTGATGTCTCTTTGCATAATAAATATCAGTGCAAAGTTCATCGCGATAGATTAAAAAACATGGGATATATGGCCAAAACCGACTTCGAGTTGTATGGCAGCTATAAGATATAGTGGTCCGATCCGGCCGGCTCCGACCAATGTGCTGTCCCCTGGAATAATAAGTGTCTAGCAAAGTTTTATCGCGATAGCTCAAAAACTGAGGACTAGTTTGCATACATACAGACAGACAGACAGACAGACAGACAGACAGACAGACAGACAGACAGACAGACAGACAGACAGACAGACAGACAGACAGACAGACAGACAGACAGACGGACATGGCTAGATCAATTTGTATTGTCATTCTAAGCATACTGGCAGTAACTTTTGGGGTCTCCGACGCTTCCTTCTGTGCGTTACAACTTCAGGACAAACTTAATATACTATTTTCTTCGAAAAGAGTATAAAAGCTTGAAAACAATGTTGAGCTTCATCTATTGAAAAATGTTTGAGTTGATATTTATATACTATTTTTTACTATTTTACTATATTAATCAACTCAATTCATTTTGAAAATAAAAATATAATTCTTGCAGTGCAGATAGACATTGAAGACTGTAATGATTTTTTGCAGACTCTACTGGCAGCTATGTAGATATCTACTCACATAAAAAGGATGATGATACGAATGTGGAAAGTTAAACAATCGTATTTAATGAAAATAAAAATCGAAAACAATTGCAATTTGAGAATTAATTGCTGCGCATTTTGTTTCTGCGGTAATATATTCGAAA
Organism: Drosophila flavopinicola; assembly: GCA_035042425.1. Taxonomy (NCBI): domain Eukaryota; kingdom Metazoa; phylum Arthropoda; class Insecta; order Diptera; family Drosophilidae; genus Drosophila; species Drosophila flavopinicola. The sequence continues at coordinate 74,563 of JAWNLL010000097.1, forward strand.
ACATTTGACGAATACATGACATGTCCATATAATAAGCCACACATCTTAAAAAAGGAAAAACCATTTAGTACTGCAGCTACACATTGTAGGTAGTCTACATGGACTTGCCAATCGATTACTCATCAATTTATGCGTTGCAAAGATCTGATATACAGGTTGAAAATAAAAATCTTTGAAAAAAAAATTATTAGTTCAATTAACTTCAATCACTCAAATCTTCGAAATATAACCAAAAAGTGAGCAGAGCTAAACTTAACTCTGCTAAATTTACTCAGTTTCAGACTGGCAAATCTATAGTTGTGCGCTTAAAACGTTTGTGAATTTTATGTGGCACATTGGTCCTATAGATTAACACAAGACTAAGAAAATGTAACATGCTCGAAATTAATATTCTAAGCGGTTTTTGGAAAAAAAGGTTTCATAGATAGTAAATAAAAAAAAGCTTGAAAAAAAATGTTGAACTTCATCTATTGAAAAATGTTTGAGTTGATATTTATATACTATTTTTTACTATTTTACTATATTAATCAACTCAATTCATTTTGAAAATAAAAATATAGTTCTTGCAGTGCAGATAGACATTGAAGACTGTAATGATTTTTTGCAGACTCTACTGGCAGCTATGTAGATATCTAGAGTCCTCACATAAAAAGGATGATGATACGAATGTGGAAAGTTAAACAATCGTATTTAATGAAAATAAAAATCGAAAACAATTGCAATTTGAGAATTAATTGCTGCGCATTTTGTTTCTGCGGTAATAGATTCGAAAACATTTGACGAATACATGCCATGTCCATATAATAAGCCACACATCTTAAAAAAAGAAAAAGCCATTTAGTACTGCAGCTACACATTGTAGGTAGTCTACATGGACTTGCCAATCGATTACTCATCAATTTATATGCGTTGCAAAGATCTGATATACAGGTTGAAAATAAAAATCATTTTTTGTGTTAATATATTTATTAAGTGTAGAACTTAAAGCTCGTTACCATGTCAGCCAAAACAAATTTGAATTTTGAGAAGCCTTTCCTTTGGCTAGCACGCACTCTGGTCGGGGATCCCCAGCTTGAGTTTGTGGCGACGCCGGCACTACAGCCGCCGGAAGTGCACATTTCCAAAAGCAGGCAGGAGAAGCTTGATCGCGAACTCGCTGAGGCTCGTGAACATTTCAACGATGATGAGGAAATGTAAATGCCACGTAGTGAAAATCATACGAAATTTTAAGTCAACTAGACATATTAAAAAAAAAAAAATGTATGAACTCAAATTGATTTTTAAATAAAAATATATTGCTTGCATTGCAGTTACACATTAAGGAAGTGCTGGAAGCACATTTTGCAGACTTTACTGGCAGAAACGTGGATGGTACAGAAACAGAATAGAGTCCTCAGAGAATTAGGATGATGATACGCATGAGAAAAGTAAAGCTATCGCATTTAGAGCATTTAATGAAAATAAAAGTTAAAAATAATTTGCAAATTTGAGAATTGCTGCGCATTTTGCGGTAATAGATTCGAAAATATTTGATGAGTATGTGATATGCCCATATATGTTTATAGTCCTCAGAGTATTGGAATGAGGAACCCAAATTGATAGAAATTTTGACATTTTAATTATAGTCTTTAATGAAAATAAAATATTAAATAAATCAATAGTGCTTATTACAATTATTGAATGCAAAATTTAATTGAATTTTAAAATAAAATAAAAAAAAATGTTTTAGACTGTACTGGCAGAATAATAGATGTCCTTGAATCGAATTCACATTTAAAAAAAAACCTCATATTAAAAAAAAGAAAAAAGCCATTTACTACTGCAGCTACACATTGTAGGTAGTCTACATGGACTTGTCAATCGATTATTAATCAATTTATATGCGTTGCAAAGATCTGATATACAGATCTGATATACAGGTTGAAAATAAAAATCTTTGAAAAAAAGGATTAGTTCAATAAACTTCAATCCCTCAAATCTTCGAGATATAACCAAAAAAATGTTTTGGAAAAATAAAAATAAAAAAAGTGAGCAGAGCAAAACTTAACTCTGCTAAATTTACTCAGTTTCAGACTGGCAAGTCTATAGTTGTGCGTTTAAAACGTTTGTGAATTTTATGTGGCAAATGAGTCCTATAGATTAACACAAGACCAAAATCATGATATCGATATGTTATGTGGCCCAGAAAATGCAATATGCTCGAAATTAATAATCTAAGCGGTTTTTGGAAAAAAAGGTTTCATAGATAGTAAATAAAAAAAAGCTTGAAAAAAAATGTTGATCTACTGCAAAATGTTTGATTTTTTATTTATATACCTCAGGAAATTGTTCAAAATAAAATAAAAAAAAATCACATTTTATATGCCACATCACAAAAAACGCGTTTACTTAAAATCATGAGATTCCAGTAAAAATTATTGGAAAAAAATTGCAGGTAAATAAAAATCTGCAGAGCAACACTTAGCTCTGCTAAATTAACTCAGTTTTAGGCAGGCAAGTCTATAGTTGTGCGCTTAAACCATTTGTGAATTGCAGTGGACAAATTAAAAAAAAAGATGTGTATATACATATATATCAACCTACTGGTAGAGACGTGGATGGTACAGAAACAGAATAGAGTCCTCAGAGAATTAAGATGATGATACGCATGAGGAAAGTAAAGCTATCGCATTTAGAGCATTTAATGAAAATAAAAGTTAAAAATAATTGCAATTTCAGAATTAATTGCTGCGCATTTTGTTTCTGCGGTAATAGATTCGAAAACATTTGACGAATACATGCCATGTCCATATAATAAGCCACACATCTTAAAAAAAGAAAAAACCATTTAGTACTGCAGCTACACATTGTAGGTAGTCTACATGGACTAATTAATCAAATACTAATCAATTTATATGCGTTGCAAAGATCTGATATACAGGTTGAAAATAAAAATCTTTGAAAAAAAGGATTAGTTTAATAAACTTCAATCACTCAAATCTTCGAGATATAACCAAAAAAATGTTTTGGAAAAATAAAAATAAAAAAAAGTGAGCAGAGCAAAACTTAACTCTGCTAAATTTACTCAGTTTCAGACTGGCAAGTCTATAGTTGTGCGTTTAAAACGTTTGTGAATTTTATGTTACAAATTGGTCCTATAGACCAAAGAAATGCAACATGCTCGAAATTAATATTCTAAGCTGTTTTTGGAAAAAAAGGTTTCATAGATAGTAAATAAAAAAAAGCTTGAAAAAAATGTTGAACTTTATCTAGTGCAAAATGTTTGAGTTGTTATTTATATACCTCAGGAAATTGTTCAAAATAAAATAAAAAAAATTCACATTTTATATGCCACATCACAAAAAGTGCGTTTACTTAAAATCATGAAATTCCAGTAAAAATTATTGGAAAGAGATTGCAGGTAAATAAAAATCTGCAGAGCAACACTTAGCTCTGCTAAATTAACTCAGTTTTAGGCAGGCAAGTCTATAGTTATGCACTTAAGCCGTTTGTGAAAAAGCCGTATGTGCCAAATTGGACCTATAGACCAAAGAAATGTAACATGCTCGAAATTAATATTCTAAGCGGCTTTTGGAAAAAAAGGTTTCATAGATAGTGAATAAAAAAAAGCTTGAAAAAAAATGTTGAGCTTCATCTATTGAAAAATGTTTGAGTTGATATTTATATACTATTTTTTACTATTTTACTATATTAATCAACTCAATTCATTTTGAAAATAAAAATATAATTCTTGCAGTGCAGATAGACATTGAAGACTGTAATGATTTTTTGCAGACTCTACTGGCAGCTATGTAGATATCTAGAGTCCTCACATAAAAAGGATGATGATACGAATGTGGAAAGTTAAACAATCGTATTTAATGAAAATAAAAATCGGTAATATATTCGAAAACATTTGACGAATACATGACATGTCCATATAATAAGCCACACATCTTAAAAAAAGGAAAAACCATTTAGTACTGCAGCTACACATTGTAGGTAGTCTACATGGACTTGCCAATCGATTACTCATCAATTTATATGCGTTGCAAAGATCTGATATACAGGTTGAAAATAAAAATCTTTGAAAAAAAAAATTATTAGTTCAATTAACTTCAATCACTCAAATCTTCGAAATATAACCAAAAAGTGAGCAGAGCTAAACTTAACTCTGCTAAATTTACTCAGTTTCAGACTGGCAAATCTATAGTTGTGCGCTTAAAACGTTTGTGAATTTTATGTGGCACATTGGTCCTATAGATTAACACAAGACTAAGAAAATGTAACATGCTCGAAATTAATATTCTAAGCGGTTTTTGGAAAAAAAAGGTTTCATAGATAGTAAATAAAAAAAAGCTTGAAAAAAAATGTTGAACTTCATCTATTGAAAAATGTTTGAGTTGATATTTATATACTATTTTTTACTATTTTACTATATTAATCAACTCAATTCATTTTGAAAATAAAAATATAGTTCTTGCAGTGCAGATAGACATTGAAGACTGTAATGATTTTTTGCAGACTCTACTGGCAGCTATGTAGATATCTAGAGTCCTCACATAAAAAGGATGATGATACGAATGTGGAAAGTTAAACAATCGTATTTAATGAAAATAAAAATCGAAAACAATTGCAATTTGAGAATTAATTGCTGCGCATTTTGTTTCTGCGGTAATAGATTCGAAAACATTTGACGAATACATGCCATGTCCATATAATAAGCCACACATCTTAAAAAAAGAAAAAGCCATTTAGTACTGCAGCTACACATTGTAGGTAGTCTACATGGACTTGCCAATCGATTACTCATCAATTTATATGCGTTGCAAAGATCTGATATACAGGTTGAAAATAAAAAT